>JAJHUR010019210.1:395-40214 GCA_027495735.1 Lutjanus campechanus | reverse complement strand
TGTGAACTGACATATTTTTGAGTTCCTAATTGGGAATTTCAACTGGAACATCTTGAAGTCGGTTTTCTGTCTGACTCAGAAAATCTGAGAAAATTCACAAACCCTGTCCTCAAAATGAGTAAGGTTCTGTGCATTAATTATTAGCGCTCGTGTCTCTTAAATCAAGTCATGTTATGCTAACTCATTTTCAGGATTTAGGCCTTATTCCTGCAGCACTCTATAACCTCTTTAACTAGAGAGTTAGCTCGCCATCAACAGCGGTTCCCCAATAAGCCCCGTGATAATCACAAAGTCACAAGCTTCACGAAACAAATCTTCTCCAAAGAGCCACAGATTTATTTCACGCATCACTTCCTGGCATGTTATAACAAAATCATTACTCACCATAGTAGCTCATAATTGTGACTTAGTGTCTCATAATACTGACCCACAATGAGCATTTGTCATTCATAAGTTTTTATCTTTTTTTCCTGCTTGTTATGGCCCTCCATAGCCCATGCATCAAGCCACTGTGAAAAGAAAAAAAAAAGCTAACACCAAAATATAGAGATTTAAGCATAGTATTATGACCAAATGAGGGGGTGGGGGAGTGTGGGGGGGTCAGTCTGGCCTACAAAGAGAAGATAAGCCCAAGCTGGTAACCCCATTTCCCTTCCATCTGTTGGTAGCAGTTGTAGAGCATGGCTGCACTCACCAGGACCTGGCAACCCATCCCCCAAGCCCTCTTTCTCTGGCTGACTGCACAGCTGTGTTGCGTTTGGATTAGGCCAAGAATAAAACAGGAAGTAGAAATTAAACAAAAGCTTAAACACACACACACACACACACACAGAAACACACACTCTCACACAGGCAGTGTAAGTTACCAAAGACTCAGCAGCAACACGAGTGACAGCCTGTGGAAAAAGTGCACACACCCACACGTGTAGACCATCGCGCTCGCACACAAATATACTACAGTACGAACAAAGTCGTACTTTGCCTCCCACAGACTCACATAAGCCCAGGCAGGACCACAGGCATATCATTTCTCCGTGCCCACACTCATGCTCACACATATGGTCTTTTTACATGCTAAGTGCCTCTCTGCCTCTCCTCCCCTCTTCATGGTGGTCTGCTGTGGCGGCTGATGAGGAAAACTAGCAAACACGCTCAATCAGTGTTGGAGCCTGCCAGTGTAATGATGCTAACATGGCCGTATTTTGGTTATGGGATGACACGCAAGCATCATATTCATAACGCAAATGACTATGAATGAGATCGAGACAACTTAGGTCATTACTTCTGCATTCACTCTGATTATCATGCGAGCTGATTCAACAGTCCAGAGATCTACAACTCCACTTCCTAAAAAGATGGGATGTTCTGTAAAACATGAATAAAAACAGAAAGAAGTGATTTGCAAATGCTTTCGACTTGTATTCAACTGACTACAGTACAAAGTGAAGTGCGAAAGGAGGAAGAATTTCACTTTCAAAGCTTCAACAATTAGCATCCTCAGTTCCCAAACACTTACTGAGTGTTGCTGAAAGAAAACTTTCACAGTTGTAAACATGCCCCTGTTCCAACTTTTTTGAAACGTGCTGCTGGCATCAAATTCAGAATTAATGCATAAGTAGAAAAAATTAAGTTGACCACTTTGAACATTAAATATCTTTTCTTTGTACTGTATTCAATTGAATATAGGTTGAAAAGGGTTTGTAAATCTCTGCATTCTGTTTTAATTCCTACTTTAGCACTGGAATCACATCCAGCTTTTCTTTGACAGAGATTCACATCAATATTAAAACGTTACTACTTCTTTCAGCATGCTAATAAGTGTATAGTTTTGTTTTTATGCAAGAATCTTGGTAAGAATCTTGTTTTAGGTCAAATTTCATGAATACCTAATGCTCATTCTGGATCACATAAAAACAACCATCCAAACAATATAAATCTGAGTAAAACCTTAGTGAGAATATATTAGGTGTTGAATATTATCACTCCTCTGTCCTTGCGTAACGTTTCAGCTCTTAAAAGTGCCATTATTTTCTCTAACTTGTTCCAACTTTCAGCAGATCCTCCTCGTGGTTTCTCTTTTTGTGTGAATGCACCAAAATAGGCCGGCGATAGCACACAGGAACTATGTTGAATTGAGGAAGTGGAATTGGGAAGAAGAAGGGAGATGTTTGGAAACACGTAGCTGAACGACGCAGCAAAGCAGCAGCACAGAGTTAGTTTAGCTGGCAAGGTGCATTTGATGGAAATCCATTAAAGTGCTTCTCGTCATGACTTGGACCAACTGTTAATGAATATACGGTAAATGTTTTCAGATGTTATTTTTACTGTCAAGACCTGAGTCACCTAATGAGTCACACAAGCTCCATTTCTCTCTCTGTGTGTGTGTGTGTGAGTGTGTGTGAGTTTTTGTTGACATGGATATGCCAGCATGCTTGTCAGTCTGTGTGTGTTTATGTGTGTCTTCATGAATAAGAGAAGCACATGGAAACACTTACTGTATTGCTGTCGCCACTGACCCCTCCCCTTCCTCCAAACACACACACACACACATAGAAGTACTTATTCCTTCTATGTGATCAATGAAGAGCACATGTGTGTCCACTGTAGTGAATAATAGTCAACATGCAGAGCCTCGAGGCAACAAACATGGACAGAACAGATCAGCTTTACTATAGGGCTCTACATACATACAGTGAGCACAGCACACACACACTTCTACACTAGTGCCCAGTTGCATAAACCACCTTAAATTTCAAACTTAGGTTTGTCCCTTGAGCAAAATATTTCCCAAAGCTAAGGATTTATCTCAGGAGTGTTGCACAAGGCCTCTTAGGTTGTCTCCTTGCCTAAGTGTTTAGATGAAGGCTTTTACGACAGTTTCATAATACGGCACATATGCACTTTAGTAACCATTGTTATGCTTCACTCACGTCATTCTTTCACACCACTAGACAGCATTATGTTTTTTTCCCCAGGACAGTTATGTCTAGTCCCGCCCTATTGTGCTGTGGTTCGCTAGTACTTGTTGCCTCAACGGTGCATTCTTGTGACTGACAGAAACTAGTTTCTAGCATTATGAAAGGGTCTATTTTACCCATAAACCTACTGAAGTGGTTCTCTTGCCTTAACCTGACCAAAACGAGACTGAAAAACTGAAAATAATGAGTCAACTAATTCTGAAAAAAAGTCAGAACAGTTTCATTTAAGCTTCACACGGGACACAAAGCCTCCTGAGTGAAAGTCCTGAGTTTGATACATTCATTCAACACAACCTCCCTGTTAAGTGTCTCCCAAATGCTAGTAAACTCATGTTCACAGCTAATAAGGGTACAGTAGTTATAGTCAATCATAGCACAGTAGGGTGGGACTAGGAAGAACAGTCTTGGGGGGGAAAAATAATGCTACTAGACAGCATTATTATCAGTTGTTAGCTAGCGTAGCTAACACATTTCATTAGCCTGTGTGAGCTCCAAAATGGACAAAAAGGGAAAAGAACAAGAAAGCAAAAATGGACACATGATGAGAATGTTGTTCTGCTTGAATAATATGGAAAGCACAAACACATAATCCAAAGTAAATTTAACCAAGCAGCCATAACAGATTCACACAAAGAAGATGTGGCAAGAAGTAACTGACAAAATCACTGCGAAACTGTGATCGCAAAAAAAAAAACAAAAACTGGTGTGTTTCTGCACAAGGATATAGCTAATGTTAGTCTGACTCACCGGATGCAACCTACACACTCAAAATGTCAGATTAGCACCTGGGTTGCTAATGATATGAATGTAAACAAGCTGACATCTGTTTTCTTTTGCCGTGATTTAGCCATTTTAATGCCAGGGCTCACTTCCCAGCATGCAAATGTCCCACCAGCAGTATTTTGCAGGGGCACTATGACTGCATACTGGGGTTAGTGCTGCTCAAGATGATTGTGAGTGTTTTAAAGAAATACAAACAAGCCAGAGCATGTCTCCCCTATAGCAGAATGATCATCTGTGGAACCTGACCTTTCTCCAGCACTGAGCACTCTGGAGATACATCTGACTACAGGACAAATAGCTAATATTGATATATGAGACCAACATTTAGGTAGCTAGCTACAAAGTTCCTACCATTAATATCAAATCTAACAAGTTGTGCATTGCTCACAGTGTCTGATGGATTTCCCCTGTCCCAGAAAAATGCATCTTGGCAGCTCCTCCTCTTCAGTCACGATATAATCGGGCACTGCCTTATGTTCCACAAATTATTTCACGTTTAAGGGACTGATACTGAGGACCTTTTAGCAACGTATAGGGGAATACTTGAGTAGCTAAGGGCGAACGCATCGAAAGGTTTTCTCTTACAAAATCCTAAGGAAATCTTCATGGTGATTTTATGCAATTCGTTTTTTCCTAAGGCATCTTTAAATGAAAATTTTATGGAAACTTTAGCCTAAGTGGTTTTATGCACCCGAGTACAGAAACTTGTGTTTAGTTTGACTTTCTGTCATAGTGAAAAGTGCTCCTGCTGCAGGGCGTTTATTTATATCTGTATGAATTTGTGTGCATGTGAAAATATACGTTCATACACCAGAGTCTGTGCATTTATCAGACTTTACTTTGACAGGCTCTGTTCTCCACCTGACTTTTACCCTGAAATCTTAGAGCGGGCGTAATCCTTCCCCCGAGCCTCCTCCTCCTCCATCCTCTTCCTCGCTCTCTTCCCTCTCTCCATCTAGTGTCATCAGGAGGGTAATATGAGGCATATGGCTGCTGATGACAGTCCCTAATCCTCACGCTGATGACTGATAGTTACCCGCGCACTCCTCATCCCCATCTCATCCTTATAGACCAAGAACAAGGGAGGGAGACGCAAGCGTGTCGGCTGATACTCTTTGCTCGGCCTCGGCGTCCCTCCATTCCCTGTCTCTCCCAGCTGAGAGTCATTATCTGAAATGACTGATGTGAGAACGGCTGATGGACAAGACCGATACTAGTGTTTGTGCTGGAGAGTGAAAGTTGGAAATGGTACTGCAGACTTTCAGAGTTTCAGAGAAGAGAAATGGTCTCAGGCTTTTACAGTTCATGAGATGCACTGAAAAAAGGCAGATACTGTACATCTTGAGAGGTCGTGGAGGATATAGTCAGACACGCTCGAGTTGGTGATGGTTTTAAAAGTCCCAAGTAAGTCTCAAGTCTTTGCACTCAAGTCCAAAGTCAAGTCCCAAGTCCTTCATGAGTCATGATGCGCTCTTCACGAAATGTAATGCCATTTTAACAACATCTGTGCAATTTCAACGAAGTTGGAAGTTGTTGCGTCTACATCTCTAATTTTCAATCCGCACATTTTGCATACTACAATTAAGTTTTTGTTGACCATTGCATAGTTTTTATACATGAACAAAATCATCTTTGGTATGATTTTTTCCAACCAGAGCTCAGTGATGTAATGCCAGTTATTCATGGTTCTCTCCTACAAATTGATTGGATGCTGTTGAATTGGTTCAAAACAAGGTGGATGACGGCATCTTGCTGAATAGCAGACGATACCTAATTCATCAGGTCCCAGTCAAAAGGCTGAAGTCCAGGTAAAGTCACAAGTCATTGGTGTTGAAGTCATAGTCAAGTTGCAAGTATCTTTTGTTGAGCAAAATCTTTTTAATTTACCAGCCTGAGTGAGGCGGCATTAGAGAAACCCTGAGTGTACTGAATTGTGCAACTGCTCATGAGTTCAACTTTTCATTTGTAAGAGGAAGAATGTGTTAATTATTTTCTCGAAAGTTACACTCGAAAGTCCCGCTGTAAGGAGTGTTACAGAGATGTACGTCATACACCAAGACCTTCAGTTTACACAAACAGGATACAAAACAGAGGAACCTGACAGTCTTTTTTTCTTCTATAATATTGATTCAGTGCTGGTCTTTTCATTGTGATGCACTGAGCAGTGCAAATGAAAAGATACATGCTACTATTTTTGTTACACAAAAGTATGTTGAACAATACATTGTGGGTATATAGTGCATCGTACGTGTAGCAATGATGCTACAGCGAGGAGAAAATGTAAAACTATCTTAACATGTGGACAGGAAAAGAAAAGGTTTAAACATCCAGCTGATGGTCGACACACTGAGATACCGTTGCCGAGATAGTACATCAGTTTCCTTCTAGATCAGGATAGGTTGTTTTTCAGAGCATGTTTTACAGCAACAAACATTTTGGGGTGATTAACATCTTTACATCTTGTGTAAACCAAAAGGTCTGTTGTCTGTGCATTCATTTAAACTGTCCTTCTTGTCTGTAAATGTTTATGGGTGAAGCTATGCCCACCATGGTGGATGATACCTCTGGAGAAACAGTATGCAATGGAAATTTCTGGTGTGTGTATGTACATACTTGTACAAACAAGTGACATACTTTCTGGAGGCCTAGTAGATGTCAGTCACGGGAGTGGGTAAGCGTGGTCCATCCTCTCATTTAGAGCCTGCCAGTCAGCCAGCCACTCAACCAGCCCTGGAACCAGCCAGCCAGAGCTTTTTAAAGGGCCTGTGATTTGACAGAATCCCGTGGGGGGAGACGGGGGGGATTAGGATTAGCAGCTGTTTCCCCTCAAACACTGGAGAAGATACGCTATAGCTACACCACGCTGATGGCAAATTAATAGATGAATAGAACATGCGTGCGTCAACTCAGATAATGTGCTAAAGCTCCCAGCTTCATAAATAGCGAGGAAGGTGTCCTTTTCTTGAACCCGGCCGTGTGGATCTCTTGTCACACACATACTGAGTAGCAGGGAGGGAAGCAAAGGCATATTGCGGCCGTGAGAAAGGTTTAAAACATCATCACTTTAATCTGGGAGCACAAAGCCAGCTACAGATTATGCTTCTGCCTCTCAAGCGATTCTGCTGCAGATCCGGTTTAGATGACCCCCACTAACACCCTCAGAGACAGGGGCTTTTAACCCCAAACAAACACTGATAGCAAGCAGCTATCAAATGAGAACACACAGCGAGCACACACAGACATATTATCCACATCCATGGCATGCACATCCACTGTACCCACCCACAGCATCCAAAGACACACACACACACACACACACACACACACACACACACACACACAGAGGACACCCGTGGCACATGCTCACAGCCGTAGACAATAAGAGATAAACACACAGGCTTATGTCGGTTCCACTCGCATCTATTTCGGGTTATTAAGCAAGACACGAAAAGCCCAAACTGTTGCATAGCTAACAGGTTTTGAGGTAAAAATGACACAATTGCTGGTGTGAAGCGACAGCACACAAGAGACTGTCACAGAGACCACCTTAAGTGAGGATGACACTGCTGTGATGCTGTCAAGAGTTGCAGCAACATAATGGCACAAATGCACATGTGAATTATCTTAAAGCTGTCATGAAGCGAAAACCAGAGTGCTGCTTGTTTCTGCATATCGATGTTTCACAAAACATAGTAGCCACTAGCGCTGAAAACACAAAGGCCCATCTTGCAATGTAGTTGCTTTTACCTAGCTGACTCTTCCCAGACTGAGAGCTATCAGTGAACACGGTGGGACTGGGACCAAACTGCGCCTCTGAGACCAATGGAGGTTTGACAACAGGGAATACAATACAACTGTGTTTTTCTTGCCAGGTTTGGCTCCTGGCTCCCTGGGGCTCAGTCACTTAACTTAGCTTTGGCTGTACAGCTAAACAAGCTAATGGCAGTTAGTGGCTAAAACAACAAGTAAAGCTATTTGGATGCTCAGGAAAGCATCACTTGGTCCATGACCGTGGTGCTGTATTCGGTCGCAGAGGTTGTGTTTGGACCAACTCTGGCTGTGTTCACTGGGAGGCTTCTGAGGCCAGTTCCATTGTCTGCTAACGGCAGCTTCGTTAGCAGAAACTCTGTCCCAGAGTCAAAGGACAACGAGGGAAAACCAGAAATTGTTTTCTCCATAAAACATGATCCAGTTTCATCCAGTTCAGTGAATAAAGTCATTATGTTGTGTTTTTCTACAGTGACAATAAGTGCGGCCTGGCCCCCAACCCATTATATGCTCCATGTAGCTAATGATAGCTAGCTGCTGAAGTAGTCCACAATATTCTGTCACAGATGCCACTTTCTTCAAATAAAGTCTAGTCAGCGGATCAAAGTTTGATTTGGTGAACATCTTGAAAGACACACCGCTGTTCAATACTGTTGCAAGCAAGCTAACTAATAAACTGGCTCAGCTGCTCTGCACTCACACCAGAAAACTTCATTCTAATACCTCAAATTCCTTTCTATGAGAGCTGCTCAGTTGCTCATTAAGCCAGTTTCAGTGTTGGGGCATCTGCATTGTGCAGCCCATAGAGCAAGCGCTGCAGAGACCTCCTAACTGGCTAAACCGGCTAACTTCCTGAATGGCATAAAATGACTTAGTCATGCAGCTTTTCTAGACTTTCAGGACTTGGAGTGAATTCTGATTGCAAAATTTAATTTCACAGGGGTCATGACGCTCAAAAAAAATGTATCCACCATTTTGCAGCTGCTGCTTTCACAATTTAAGTCTATGGGGGGAAATGTCCTTTTGGGCCGTAGAGCATCAGATGACATTGTCTTTACACAGTTTGGCCACTACGTGTGATTAGCCTCAAAGCCTGGCGCTCTTCCTGGGAAATTGTCTGCATCGCTGAAAGTTAACAATTGATTGGCAGGTTGATGTCATTATGTTATTGGGTGAATGATTTTGATATAAAATAAGCCTACAAAAGCAGTGAATTTGGTATCTTTTTTGGCATAAGTTGTTAAATAGGTGCATAGTATGTCTGGGGGTGTGATCTAAAAGGGTGAAAAGGCTTCTTTTTTTTTAATTCAATCTCAACTTCAAAGTTTTCATTGGTATTGCAGAGAGAATTTCAACAGATGCAAAACTCCTCTGTTGCTGCTGACCTTGTGGACCTGTATTACCTGTATTAAAGGAGCCCTGATGTAACAGACACACACAGATTTTTGCTCATTCTCTGTTAAACTGGAGCACCAACCACACAATTAGCTCCCTGTGAGTTAATGACTAGTCTTCTCGATCGCTTATAAAAAAAAAAAAAACCTTGGAAGGCCACAGTGACTGCAGAAAGAACTAAATTCCACCCCTGTCTGGCATTTCCTGCATTATCTGTCCAAATATTTAACTATTCTAGCTCATAAGATTGACATACTCTCTATAATTTACAATATTTTCTTTTAAAAAAAGCCAGCTTATGTATTTTTAACTGGAAATATGCATTATTTAAAGTTATCTACATTGAACTAGAACTTAACCTTTGCTAAAGAGACACAGATGCAGAGCAAACGGAAATGGAAAGAGGGAGAAAGCAAGATACAGGAGAGAAAAAGGATATAAAAGAGGAGCGAATTCGGCAGCGGTTCGCCACAATACACTTGAGACCTGAAGGATGAGTCAGAGTGGGGATGGCCATGTCAAAGAAAATTGAGAAAGCAAAAGACAGAAAAAGGAATAGGGGAGATTTTAAAGCACAAGTAGCATTCTGTTTGAACTTAGCCCTTGATTTTGAACTCGGAGAGTAAAATTATAACAATGTCATCATATCTCAGTCAGCCGCTCATGGAAAAGTCATTCTGTGGCGTGACAGGGCTGTGTGGGGTTTTTATTTGCCAATTTTTGCCCAACACTTCAGTGAGAGCCTCAGACTAATTGGTCTCACCCCCACTCTGCCTCAGCCATTTATGTCTTTACGTAGAGCAGATCTGGCAGATTTTTTTACACACTTTACAATTGCAAAGCTTAACCACTCAAACCGCATGGAAAATGTCCCCACACCCTTAAATAACGGTTACGTGTGTGTGTGTGTGTGTGTGTGTGTGTGTGTGTGTGTGTGTGTGTGTGTGTGTGAAAGAGAGAGAGAGGTAAAGAGAAAGAGGGTAAGAGCACACCCTGATGTTTCCTGTCTCCAAATAAAGACTGATGGCTTGTGTGTGCATGTGTGCACAAGTAGAGTACATTTGTGTGTGTGTGTGTGTGTGTGTGTGTGTGTGTGTGTGTGTGTGTGTGTGTGTGCGTGCAGCACGCACGCATGCGCATGCTTGAATATCTATATTCTCTGTGCACACCGCCGTTTACTTTTTGACATCTCACACATGACAGGAAAAACTGCTATCAGCTCCAGCGGTTGAGATGTTGAAAAAAAAAAACACTGACATATTTAAAGGGACAGTTCAGATTATTTAAAGTTAAGTGTGAGGTAGTACTATCAATAGTTAGTGTATTGGCCATAGTAAATACCTTTCAACAGGCCCCCAGTGTGGAGAAGCAGAGAGGAGCAAGAGCAGGGAAGCTAAGCAATGACTGTTGTGGGCGGGGTCAGCAACAAATGTATTTTAGTCATTTATAAATAGGCTCACCTGTAAAAAAATCAATATCACTTTAAGTGTCCCTTATTTTTAGAATATTTTCACCACTTTATGTTACCATGAGACTGATGGGAAGCTGCTGTTATATAAACCACAAACTGCTCTTTCCTATCCCACCAAATTCTAAAGGTTAAATCACTAATTTTACTTTACCGAACATGTGAGCTGCTGTTCTACCCCTATCTGTTTGTTTGTTTGTGTTATTGTGTGACTTTTTGGTTTGCAAAGGACAGTTCATATTCACTGAGGTCATGCAATAACAAAAACAAACTAAAAGATTGATGCAGCAACCCCCAGGTAAAATTATTGATTTCACCCATGGAGTTTGGTTGGTTTGGAGAGCCTGATATTTGGTTTTTGGTATATTTGGTATATAACAGTGGTTCGGATGGCAAAGTAAAGCAGAAAATATTCTAAATATTGCATCCACATAAACAGATATTGTTGCTCTTTTAGGTGGGCCTGTCCACAGCAGTTCATTGTGTAGCCTCTGTGCTGGTTCCCATCTCTGCTTCTCTAAACTTGGGGCGTGCCGACCCACATCTACTGTATGTAAAACACGGACTATCAGTAAGTACCTCATACAACCCTACAATAATAATTCAAACTAGCTCTTTAAATAAATGTCAGTGCGTTCACACACATCCACCACCTGTAATGCTCCTAGCTGGACGGGATGTTTTTGTGCAAGCTCCAGTAGAGGTAAAGATGAATAAGGACAAGCAGACGCACCTTAAAGCTGCTGTGTATTTATTCTGCAAAACACAAAGCCAGATTCGATCAGATTTAATAAAAAGGCAGCACATACAGGGGGAAGGTAAGGGTGTGTTGTTCCTTATCTGTGTGATGTCGTACGTGTCCTGATGCAATGGCAGAGACGTAAACACACCATTTGTGTGTAACAATAAACCCGACATCACATTCTTTCTGAATGATTTCAACCATGACAGAGACTTCCATCAGATAGAAGATGACAAAGTGCTGAGGTTTCATGTCTGCTCACTTCCTCTGTGATTTCTAGAGAGAGAGAGAGTGTGTGCATGTATGTGTGTGAGAGTGAGAAAGAAAGACCCTATCTGTACATGAACACTCACCACTACCACAAGTAAGTGAGTGTGATTCATCACTTCCTTCCTATTAAGCACGAACAGTGCAAGAGCAGAGGGTGTAAACCAAACGCTACAGTTCAGAGCACCAGGCTCTCCACCCGGCTGCATGCACCATATAGTATGCACAGCGAGTGTGTGTGTGTGTGTTTGCCACCACTCACATGGATGTGTCTATCACATACACCATACTTATTTTTACTTGATAGAAAGCGAATTTAGCCTGCAGTACAACCTTTTTCTCCAGAAGGGCTGAAGTTCTACCCAGAACCATTTGCTTCTGAAGAACCCTTTTTTGAACAACAGGCTTGTCAAGTGTTCTGTCTAAGACTAAGGTTTCCATTAAGAACCCTTTTCATCCAATGAACCCTTTTTGGAGGAAAGAGATCTTCAAGGATTGTTGAAATCGTAGGGTTCTTTTTTTTTAAATTGCAATATAAAATGGTTCTCTATAGATTGTCCTGCTTGGGTTCCAGGTAAAACCCTTGGAATGTAATAAGGTTCTCTGTAGAGCTCTAGTTCCCAGCTAAAACAAAAAAAAAAATAGCAGGTTCTTCTTGGGAACCAAAGTGGGCGTGTCATATTCTACTGTTGTCGTGCATTGTGCAACACACTCTGTTGATTACTTCCTTGATTACAATGGTTCCACTCAAAACTGGTGGAAACATGGGCTGGTTCTCTAGATAGCGCCATGGTTCCAAGAATCTTAAAAGGAACCGGTTTAAGAATCGGGAACCAGAGCTTCTTTGGTGGAAAAGGGCCTATTGCAAGTGGAACCTTTATAAAAAGTTCAACCAGGAACCAAAGAGGTTCACCTATGGGCACCTTTATTTCTAAGAGTGTCGTCTAAGTATTTATGTGTGAAACTTCTGTGCACATGTGTGTGTGTGTGTGTGTGTATGTGTGTGTGTGTACGTGCAGCATGTGCCGTGCATGCATAAGTGTGTGGATATGTGCATTGTGTGTGTGTGCGTGTGTGTGAGGGCCTCCACAAAGTTGTGCTGTCGACCTCTGGTGCCATCTGCCAGTGACAGGGCAGAAATGCAAATCAGATGCAGTCAGATAATACAGCACGCTCGCTCCCTCCATTAGAGCAGCCTACAGAAATAAACTAGGTCAGACAGACCAGCAGCCAGCTGTGTGTGTGTGTGTGTGTGTAATAAGGCACATGCGCCTCTCTTTGTGTGGGGAGACAGCTATACATGTGTGTGTGTGTGGGGGATGGGTTTGGAGTTAGCGTTGAGGGTTCATAATATCCTTAGTTGTGATGCTGCACACTGAACAGTCACAGTAACATATAGACACACAGCAGCTCCTGCAGTCAGCACTCCTTCAAAGATTTCAGACAGAGAGAAGGCACTTCTAGGCTGTGTGACAGGGCAAAGGAGCCGGGTGACAAATAAAGGCTCTTATCTGAGGCTGAAATTAGCCACAGCCAGAGCGCAACTGATAGGGAGCGTATTAAACTCTCGAAAACGAACCACCCGGGAGGGTGATGCAACGCAGAGGCAACGCTGGCGTAATGCAGACAGATGCGTCCTCCTCTCTCATATCGCTGCGACGCCTCTGAATTATGAATGAGGCCTCATGCACCTCTTCAATGCAAAAGGCTTCTTCTCTTCATGCTCACAATATACTGTTTGTTTTCGTTAATGCCTCGCACTCAAACGTCATTGTTGGTTGTGCTAAAAATCTTAAATGAAGGTTCGCAGAGTATTTGAAGGGCATTTTTTACAGTAAATCCCCTTCATCTGAGGACAGTCAAACAAAGCAGATGGCATATAGGTGCTGATGTGAGACAATTAGATTGTCTGGTGTTGCATTTGAGAAGATGAACTGATTTATGCTTTGCAGGGATACAGCAACTTCCTGGGAACCACAGTATTTGATCTTCTAGCTTAAAGTCTCATTCCAGAGTTTATTTACAGAAAAGACTTTGTTTGTCTTTGTACACTCTTAGAAATATGGGTTCCAAAATGGTTCTTCCTGAGCGGCTGAGGTTCTACCCAGAACCATTTGCTTCTGAGGAACCCTTGAAGAAAGGGTTCATCAAGGGTTCTGTCTAAGACTGAAGGTTCCATTAAGAACCCTTTCATCCAGAGAACCTTTTTGAGAGAAAGGCTTCTGCAAGGATTGTTAAAATACTTGGAGAACTTGGAGAATGGGTTCTAGTATAAGTTCGGATTATAAAAGGGTTCTTGATAGAACACCCTAGATGGGCTCTAGATAAAGTTTGGATTATAAATGGGTTCTCGGTAGAACACCCTAGATGGGCTCTAGATAAAGCCTTTGGATTATAAAAGGGTTCTCGGTAGAACCCCATTTAGTGTGTTCTAGATAAAACTTTGGAATATCAGTGTTCTTGGTAGAAGCCTCTGGGTGGGTTCTAGATAAAACTTTTGGAGTATAAAATGGTTCTTAGTAGAACCCCATTTAGTGGGTTCTAAATGAAACTTTTGGAATATAAAAGGCTTCCCATGTGGGTTCTAGATAAAAACTTCAGAATATAGACGGGTTCTCAGTAGAACCCCCTGGCTTAGTTCTAGCCTTTGGAATATAAAAGGATTCTAGGTAGAACCCCCTCGGTGGGATCTAGATAAAACCTTTGGAATATAAAAGGGTTCTTGGTAGAACCCCATTTAGTGCGTTGTAGATAAAACCTTTGGAATACAAAAGCGTTCTTGGTGAGGCCCTCTGGGTGGGTTTTTATTAGCTCCTTTAGAGGGTGGAAGGGTTCTGAATAGAACCCCGACAGAGGGTTCTGAGATGTCTCTGCAAGGGTCCTAAGTTGAACCTCTATAAAAAGTTCTACCAGGAACCAAAAAAGGTTCTTCTATAAGGACAAGCCGAAGAAGTCTTTCCAGTTATGGTTAGCAGCTTTATTAGTTTAGCAGCTTTGTTTCAAAGAGTTTACTTTCTTGAACAGACAGTAGAGTCCTTCACTAGTTTATTGTCAGAAGATAAATCTCGATTCCAAACAGGCTTCTTTGACTCTTTACTCTGTGTGATAAACATGGAGCAATATGAACTGAATAATAAATGACTGCATGCCTTTCAGAATCATTTCAAACGTGAGCCTTCTATTTATAGACGCTCAAACATTTCCTTCTCCAGCTAACTTTCTCTGTTTTCTTTCTTCCTCCAACTGATTTCAGGCACAGATTGTAAATTTGGTCACAAGGGAGGGTCAATGATTCTCATTTCCTGCAGTTTGGTCCTCTTTAACCAAATGACTCTCCACTCCCTGAATTCTCTGAAGTTCCTCTGAGATATCTGTGGCCGCTTGTGTGTCTCGGTTTCTGGTGTGTATGAATATGTGTGTGTGTACACCAGCTCATAATGTGCGTGTGTGCAGTGTGGCATATGTCTATAGGCATGTGAGTGTGATGCATGAAGTTAGACGAAAAGGTGATGTGAGATGAAAAGGTTAATACTTTCCAGGCTGGTGGGTGGGAGGTGATAGCTTTGTGTGTTCATGAGTGAGTGCTGTGTGTGTGTGTGTGTGTGTGTGTGTGTGTGTGTGCGTGCGTGCGTGCGTGCGTGCGTGCATGTGAGAGTTTGAGTTCACATTTATGTGTGTCTTCTGTGTGGGTAAATAAAAGTTTCATGTACAATGTTCCCATATTCTCAGAAAAGTGGATTCATTTCACTGAAGCGAATATGCAACACAAGATTTATTGGTTGGTTATGTTTGTCTGTTTCTTAGAATTGAAGATTGTGAAATCTTTAAAAAAGATTACACGTTTCATGGAATATCAGGCATTTGTTTATGGATCCAGTAATTTATAAAGGATTTCTTATCATTAATCACAAATTTCTCATGAAAAAGACAGAAATCTGATTCATGTATCCCATGACAAAGTGAAAGGATTGTGCAGCCTTGGCAGAGTTATGTGTTCACGGAAAGTCAAATTATGTAGATCAGTGTTTCCCCACCTCTTCTGTCACGTACCCAGAAAAGCCCAATACAGCTAAACCCAAATTAACCCCTACTTTCATGTTCTTAATGCGTTTGTTTGAACTGAATGTTGTGTATCCCAGTTAATTATATAAAAGTGGAAATTCTTACAATATGTTTTCATACAATTGAGCTTTCAGTTTTCGTTTTGGTCAGGTTTGCATTTGTGCTGTCTTCAAAGAGAACTTCTGAGTTCAGTTATGACATAGGAAATCATGTGCTGGATATGCTTTGCAGTTCAAGTGGTTAGGTCATGAGAACCCCACTGCGATGGACAACGGCATCACGGTCGCCAAGTCACCAAGGCTAAAAATACAGCAAGCTAGCAAGTGGGTAACGTAATGCAGAACATGCAAAGGCATAATGACAAGATGAGACTGCTGGGAAATCAACATTTTCCGCAGACATATTAAAAACTTGAGGAGAAAAACTCTGTTCAACTAAAGTTACAATATATTAACTTACCATCCATTGAAAACTGAACTTATCCTCCGCCACTTCTGAGAACATCAGCACACACATCACAACCCGTGAATTCAGGGCTTTCAGAAAATTTCCACTTCGGTGGCTATGAATTCCACAAAAAGGGGAAGTTATGGACTTGGGAACACGTGAACACGGTAAACGGGACTTTAAAGGCAGCATTGTAGCTACTGTTACCAACTGAAGCAGCAGCTGCATGTTTCAGGCATGTGTCCGTTACTTTTAACTATCCGAGCTGTTTCAGCCTTTAATCCATTACTAACTGTTTTAACAGTTTATCCATTACATTTAGTTTATTAGCCATTATTTTTAGCTAACTGTTTCAACATTTTATCGGTTACTTATTGTTAACTGTTTCTGCCTTTAAGCCATTATTTAACTACTATTCAGCATTCCCTGTAACTACAATAACAACTTTCAGTTAATTAGGAATTACTTTTAGCAAACTGTTGCAACCATTACTCCATTACTTTTAGCGTACTATACTTTCAGCTACCATTTCATCTTGTCTGCTCACTTTCTCAACTATGTTAGTTTTTTTACACATTCTCACACATGGTGTTCAGATGTTACAGAGGACTCAACATGGATATGTGTTTTCTATAACAAATGGTAATTTCTATTTTTCCAAGTTAATTGCGTCTCCACAGTCTTGCCAAGTTCCTCCTGACAACTGCAGAAGTACTCCTTATGGTTCAATTTCTGATGTAAACAGCTACAGTTTGCAGGAGGTTAAGAGACACCCTGAGGACCTGAGACATATAAAATCTTCACATTTTCTGCTCTCACATATGAGATATAGATTGTCCTAGAGGTCAGACTGAGAAGACGTTTTTTCATGTAATAGTTTGGACAAAGGACAAAGGACTGGAGTGGACCCACTCTGAGGACAAAGAGGACAGGTAAAGGACAGGACAGGCAGAGGCTGCTGGAATCAGTTTGGCCTACAGGCACAGCTCAGTCTTTCCCCATTGCTGCTCTGTTTTGATTAAGTCTCTAACCGGATTTTTCCAATACCAATAGTCCCAATAAATCCACCTCGATGGGATATTCAACCGGCATTATTCTTGTCTTTCCTCTGTGGTGGAGAAAAGCACTCGGCACAGTTTAGAACAAGACATCCAATCTGCACTCCTCTCCATTGTCTTCCCCACCAGACACTCTCGGCCAAATCCCCCCTCCATGAGCAGACACAGAGTCCCTTGCCCACAGATACGCTCGGCTCTAATTAGGCAGACCGCTGGACGTGTTGTGGGGGGAAATCTCTCTGCACAGACATATCGTCTAGTGGCAGCTTTACAGATTTACGTCTTTTCATCTAGTTTGTGTGAATGTGTGTAAGCTGGTGCTGAGGGAGAGAAAGACAGTGAGATAATTTAGTTGTTTTTGACGATTTAGTGATGAGCACAATCCTTACTTTTCACTCAAAGAAACGTCTGACTGAGGGTGTGAGTGTGTGTGTCCGTGCTGCAACATGTTGCACAGCCCTGCCGTTCAAATGCAGTTACAGAGTGTACAGTATGCCTCAGATCTACAGAACTTGCTGAGCGTTCCCCTGAGATCTGCGTCATCAGCACAGAGGTTATTTCCTGTAGTTGAAGAGCAGCATGACTCTCTTCCTGTTCTGTGTGTGAAGAAGCATCAGATTTGCCCCCCCACCCCTCCCCAGTTTCTTCTATACTGGACACAGATTACAAGGCAGAAAAGCGGTTAGCAACATATGTTTTTGCTTCACATTTATTTCCTCTTTCACCCTTAACGGTATACTTATTTGGGGTATCTTGAATAATGTATTATGTATGGTAGATGCTGGAGAAGCAAAGTGGAGTACCAGCACTGAAGCAAAGCAATGAAGTTATTTAGCAAAGGGTATTTTAGCTATTTAAATAAAGGTCCACCAGGCACCATCTACTGTAGGTAAATACACTGACTATTGATAAGTACCTCATACAACCCCACCTCAAATCATCCAAACTATCTCTTTAATGCATTCCAGATATCGCAAATAAAGATATTCCTGCCTGAATTATCATCGCCCAATACCACGGTGTCAGCATCTGAACATGAGCACTGAATACCAACTGAGAATCTCGTCACTTTGGTTCTTTTTAAGGTCAATGTTTCAAATATTCACTTCAAGATGGAAAAAAGTGAAAACTGTCACGGTGGTTATGTTTAAATGTCAAAGTCGCAGCAGTATAGCTACTCTGAATTGAAAGAGCAAAGCCGATCCCTTTGGAAATGTAGTTGTCACATTCACTCCCAGTGCATTCCTGGATTATGATTACTACCTGTAGGCCTAAAAGCTTTGGCTCTGTATAAAGAAGTGCTACAGCTCAAGTCAAAGAAGAATCTCAACCTCGAGGAAGTAAAAAAGAAACATGAAGAACTCTTCTACAACATGCATGAAATTTTAAATTAACAAATGCACAGTTTACTTTAGGGGAACTGACACTGACATGAATGATACAAAGAAAAAAACTTGTTGCTTTGTTTGTTTTTAGCTTTGAGTTAACGCTGTTGTGACCCAATTTCTAAAAAAAAGACAGATGCATTGTGACTATAGTTAATCACATCTATAAAACACACTATAATGCAACACAGCATTAATGAACTTCAGCATAGTCTTCCCTCTTTCTGGTGCTTCTGTTACCCAAAGAGAAGAGCTGTTACCTACTGCTTCTCCGACTCATCTCCTCCCTTTTCTTCTGTGTCCCCGGGGAGGCTTTGCAACACAGTCCCTTCCAGCAGCTTCCTCCTAACAACAAAAACATTGTTTTATTCTATTTTATTTTTCCTCCCCTCCATCTCAGTGGAGCTATTACTCTGCCTTATTCTGCATATGACCCGGGGGCGACGGGAGGCGGAACACATTGGCCATGGATGATAATGTCTTTCCACACAGCTGAAATCTACGAGCTTCACACTTCTCTGGTAGTGGTTTTTTGCAGATATTTGGTTTTTTTGCAGTAGTACAGTAGAATAGAGGAGAGCAGCGCTCTTATTGTGGCCTATTGGTAACAGTTTTATATGCTGTTATTATTGTGTAAAGCTTAAGCTAGCCCACTCAAAACAGAGGATGAGGTGCCAAAATACATGGGTTTGTGCCAAGAAGACCAAGTCCAACTTCCTCTTATTTATCCTCAAAGCTAAATAGCTGAGGGACAAGGCCGTCAGATCTACCTCCCACAAATTTAATTGTATGAATGAGATTTTTTTCTCTTCTTAAATGTATTAGCTAGGGGGTGCGACCTGCTAAAACTCAAGGTACAATAATACCACAATAAAAAGTCCAGCATACAGTGTTCATTGCGATATTAAAAAACAAAGAAAAATGGCAACTTGATAAAATGTCCTTTATTAAATAATAAATATGGTTTGTACAGCATTTTTGTTTGTGTTTTCTTTTAACTTAAAGTGCTTCTGCTTTTCTTCTTTAATGAAATAAAACAGAAGTAGTCAACCAAGACCTAAGAATGTGAAAAAACTGGCATGAATTGTCTTTGAATTATGTATGTTCAATTGCAAAACCAAATATAATATGATATTGAAGAAGGCTGCAGAACCAAACCTGAAATTGTTTTGTCATTATCCAGCACTGATTACTTGTTTTTTTTTTCAGGTTTATCCAGGCATTTCATTACTGAGAATATATGGAAATAGTTCCTCATAGCAGCTCTCTGAGGCTGTACTAGGCAAAGTGGTGCTTTGAGCTAAATGCTAATGTCTACATGCTAACATGCTCACAATGTTAACAACGTGATATTTATCATGTTTATGATGTTCAACATCTTAGTTTAGTGGATTGGCATTAGAGGTGCACAGAGACGTCACTATCTGTATCTGTATCTGTTCAGCCAACAAAATTATTTGTCCCTAGTATCTGTAGACGTGGGTGTAGTTTATTTACCGGAAGTCACATTAAATCAGGCAAATGTTTTATTTTCTAACCTAATGTTCATGGGCAGTATACTTTTGTGTCTTCAAAACATCAATTAATTCATACTGGCATATAGTTTATAATCATATTTATTTTTTTCCCCCACATCCTCATACTGTACAATAAAACACCAAAAAAAAAAAAAAAGTTTTCTATATTGTAGGATTCTGTTGATGTACTGGCATCATTGTCTGTGACAATGGCAATCTGTCAAACAGTTGTGGAAAAGTTTTTCTCAAAAGCACAAATGTCAGCCTCATGGGAATCACCAAATCCATTAGCTTTCATCCTCTGGAGACCAAAAATATCTGTACAAAAGTGAATCCATCCGTCCAATAGCTGTTAAGATATTTCACTCTAGACCAAAGTGGTGGATCATCGGAAAGACAGACGTCGTCATCCTCGGCTAAAAATATTAACTCATGATTTTACAACAACACCTTTGTGTGTGTTTGTATGTGTGTGCGCACGTGTTCATTTTGCTCTCTAAGTGGGCCAAACGAGCAGACAGCAGACTGGTTCAGATCCGACACTGGGACTCACTGGGACTACAAAGGGCTGAAATTTGGTACACTTACAAAAACAAGTGACTCCCACAGGATTTCTCCCTCAAGTTAAGTTTTTATTCCCCAGCCAAATACTTTTTTTCCCCCTTCACTTTTGTTCAAAGATAAATTTGCTGTTATCTACGCTTGGCAGGGATCAAACAAATATGGCGTTTTTTGGGTATGTGTGTGGGGGGTGAGGCATTAATTTGTTAGTGGCACAGGCAGAAAGAATTTCCTGCCACAGAAATGACTTGAATAGCACGTTAAGAGCTTCATTAATTCACTGAAGACCTTTATGAATCAAAGACTGACTATATGATATTATGGTTGTGTTGTACAAAAAATGTTGTACAGTTGGCATCAGGGTGGCATCTTTCCAACTGTGCAGCTGCATCACCTTCTTTTTATTTCTATGAAGCTGATTTCCTGCTCAGGAACAGAAAAGACAGATATGAGTCAGTACTGTTCGAAAATGTGGAGATTTAAACTTCATCTCACTCTCACAAATCACCTCATAAATGCCGTAATCCAGAAAGCATGGATCCTGCTAACGCAATTAAATTACTGCCAGAATTTTTAATTATTAAAAGTTGATTCAGCCAAGTGAGCTAAATCTTTGTTGGGTAGTTTTGAAGGTGTACTTTGTGGTGTGGATTGTGTTTATCAGATGCAATCAAATCTCAGTCAACTTTACCAACTGACTTAAAGTATTCTAACACATCAAGACTTTAAAGGTAAACTTTATCAGTTACTAATTAATGATGGACCGTCCGTCATCAACAGGAGCCCCTTACAGCAGCCATCACACTGAACAAAGAGCAATAACACCCCCTAGTGGCAGAATTTTAGTATTGCATACATGAGGTCAGGCAAACCAAATCACCCACATTTAAGCGAAAGTGATCTGACTCAGACCTTTGTGCTGCAAAATATAACTTACATTAAATTGGCTATGAATTAACAACTGAATGAATAAAATTTGAAAAATTCCAACTTTAGAGACCTTCTTTTTGGTCTGTGGTTAAAAGAGAGAGGTGGGAGTTACAATGGGGATCTTGTGATGTCAGTATTTCTAAAATCCCGGGTATTACCCTGTAGTTAACAAGTGATAGATGTGCGGGGGTTTCCAAAACACAGTAGGCCGAATTGTATATTAGTCTAAACACAACCAAAAAGCAGCCTACTATCTTGTCCATCCTTACACTCAGTATAATGATCCGTGGTACATTTTTTCTAATCTACAATTTCATGTGTACACAGTTTATACTCTCAGTTAGACATATTGAGAAATGTACAATTCATTGCTTATTGAAAACAGTGACTGAGAAAGCAAGAGAAAAACAAAATCCCCTATAAATCCGCGCATGCGCAGATGCAGATTCGCGTCAAACGACTAAACATCTCACAACTGGACACTTAAGGAAGTCCAGTGATGGCAGCCGATAATAACAAGCTCCCTCGGTTGTTCCTCACCTTTGTTTTGTTTTTCCTCCTTGTGTCAGTGTAAGTAAATTCAGTCTAAGTAAATTCAACAAACGGATCAAGCATGAAGTTTGTGAGCTTTCCGTGTTGTAACTTAGCTGTGTGCTGTGTCAGAGTCTGTTTAGTCGATAGTGTTTCCATGGTTTGGTTTAAAGGATTAATTTAGGTTAACGCTATATTTATGATTATAGTTTGGCAGTAAAGTTTAGGTAACAGGTTGAGTTGATGGTGTTAAGTATTCCATCAGACCGCGTAATGTGGTTTTAAGGTGTGACTCGCACATAGACTGTACTCGCAGGAGAAACAAGTCTGTGTGGGTAACAGATTTCACCGTAACACCTAGTTCAAACTAACATCCAACCGTTAGAAAAGAGAAGAAAATAATGATAATATGCCGAAAATATGTCTTTTTGATGCTAATATTCAGAGTTTTAAAACTTACTTTCACTTTCGTTTTCTGTCTGTGTTCCCAGGTCCGTTTGTTCTTCCCAGTGTGATGATGGCACCTACGACCATGACGGGAGGAAGTGTTGTCAGTGTGGCGTTGGTTAGTGGAGACATAAACTTTAATGGCAATATGCTGTATAACTCTAAATCAGTAGACAATGTCTTTAATTAAGACATGATCCTGCATTGAAGGCAGATGTTATTAAATAGCATGTGGATAATGTATTGTTTTACCCTTTAATTCACAGACGCCACTTGAGGGGAAAATGGGACATCTTGTCACACTTTTTTCTTTCACTTAGGTTTCTCAGTCTCAGTACATCACAATCATTTTTTTCCATATTAAATTAAATAATAAGTTCTCCTGCACAAATATATAATCTCTAAATTTCTAAATTCTCAGTTTAATATAGAGTAATAAATAGTCAACTACAGAATGTGCATTGTGGCAACTTGCCCCATCGCAGGGTAAGTTGTCACACTATGCAGGGTAAATTGTTACATTATATCTTTAATCAAACAAGACCTTAAATAAAAGCAGAGGCTTTCCACTGCCATTTTTGCAGTTAAAGGCCTGATTTATTTAGACAGACGTTTCACCTTACTGCGCTTAGCATTATGTCAGGGGGTGTGCTTCTGTTGTTGATCTTTCGTTTATAATTTTAAACCATTTTAACAGGTTTTTAACAGTCTTATTAAATAAATAGTGCAGTTTAAAGTTTTTACTTTTATGGTTGAAAATATGAAAATTGTTCTCACCTCAGATTACAGTGATGTATACTGTGTATCAAGAGCAAAGTGACAGCAGAAAAGTGAGTTGCACATTCAGCTGTTAGATTTATTTTGTTGTTGTTGTTGTTTAAATACATGTAGCGCCCTCTGGTATAGATATAAGCAATGTGACAACTTATCCAAGTGACAAGATGCCCCACTCTTCCCTATTATGTGATTTTCAGGCTGTCCAGGATTCTACTTCACCTTCTTCTGCTTCTTGGAAAAAAATGTAATGGATTGACTTACATAATTAAAATATCCAGTCTTTTATTTTTTGATCTCCATCTTGGATTGAAAACACCAACCCACCTACCTGTGAGGTAGGTCAGGTTTGTGAGGTAGATCTGAGTTTTTAATACAAGTGAGTGGAACTGATGTCCAGTACTGGCAGCACTCAGTGTTTTAGCGAGGCAGTTGTGCTAAAACATTTTAAAACACATTTAAGACCTAAATTAAACTGGATATTTTAAGCAATGTGTCAAAATTTTCCAACCAGCCTCAGTCAGCCCAACAGCCACCAATATCCAGTATATTCCCACAGGCGGGTGTGTGTGTCTTAGGTTGGGCCGTTTCTGATTTCTGATGAAAACCTTTTCTTGTGGCTCGTGTCTCTACTCTGTAGGTAAGCATCTGGTGGAGCACTGCACGACAGATTCACAGCTTGGAAAATGCGAACACTGTGAAAATGGGTGGTACAGCAGCTTCCCCAACCACCAGACGTCCTGTGAGCGCTGCACATCCTGCTTACACCCCAATGGTAGAGACGCAACAGGACATCACTGTTTCTTATATTTCCGCTAATAATTTGGTGAACAAATATGACAAACATTCCTTGGATCCTTCCTCTCAAATGCTATGCTATTCTTTGTTTTGTATTATCAGAAATAATATGATAATTGGTTGGGAGGAAAATCATTTTAAAGATTTCAAGTTGGTCTCTAGGAAAACGTGGATTTTTTCAGTATTTTCTGACATTTTCTAAACTAAACATCAACCTAATGATCAAAAAATTATGGTCATATTAATTGCTGGCAAAATAATTATTAGTTGCAGCCTTAATCCCAATCAATACCACATAGGGAGATACACAGATTTCAATATAAAACTAATCAAGATCAGTAAATCCTGGTAATCTAATACAACCACACTATTACAGATAATGCTTCTTGAATTGTAAACTGTGATGTACCACAATTAACACAAAATGTCACTTACGTGTTTCATGAAAAATGCAGCAACATGAAGGTCTGTCGGTCCCTCTAATGTCAGTTGTGTGCTTTTAATATCCTTGTAGAGAACCTAGAGGATGATGAACCCTGTACCACTGCCAAAGACGGGACGTGTCGTTGTAAGAAGGATCACTTCTGCGTCAGTCAGGGAGCTAGCTGTAAACTCTGCCAACCCTGTACAAAGTAAGTTCTGCTCCTCCAAATATCTGTAAACCAGCAGATGTGTGTACGTATAGCTTCAGTAAAAAAAAAATGTCTGCAGAAGAGTGCTGAATTGTCCTCATAGACTGCCAGAAGATTTTTTTTATATATAACATGTTTTATTAGAAATTAACAGAATTGTTAGAAATTAGAAATGTCTACTATGGCATGCAAGATGTAAAGGTACAGTACTTCCATTTTCCACCTAATAAATCACAATGAAAAAGAAAAAACAAACCACCAACTAGAAAGACGTGTAGTAAGTCTGCTACTGCCAGTACATCTGTCACTTATAATTGCTTTTCTTTTGGTTCAAGATGTGGTGAAGAGGGCGTCAAAACACCCTGTGCAGGCAGCAGTGACACAGTCTGCAATGAAAAGACTGAAGGTATTACTGCATTTGAATCAAATCATGATGACTTAAATAATTATATTGTCATATCATTTATAAACATAAATGGCATAATTTTGTTTGTAATAAAAATGTAATATCCACACTTTTGTGTTTCAGGGGGAAATGATTATGGAAGAACAGTTGGCATAATTGTTGGCGTTCTTTCAATAATTGTTCTGGCAGTAGTTGGTGTGTTCATTTGGAAAAAGAGTGAGTATTTCTACCACAATACAACCACAAGTGATGGGACCAACAGAGGGCACTAGAATCTCATGTGTTGCTCAATAAAATAGTCGAAAAATAAGTTCACATTCAATTCAAGTAGTAACCAGACTTGTTTTGTATCTTTTTATTAATATGTTTGTGTATCTAATATTTTGATAATTTATCTCATAAGGGACGGCAAATGCAGACCCGACCCTGAATGGAACTGCTATGGTGAGTTTTTCTCCAGTGTGATCTCTTCTAATCCATTTATAACTCTCTGACCAGCTGTAAAATGTTTTTGTTCAATGTTTCCTGTCTTGTCATATTTGTATCTAACCTCTTTTGTCACGCTTTCACATGTGCTTTAAAGATAAACACATTTCTGTCTCTCCTCTAACACTGGCATAGCTGCCACTTTCTATAGGACGCTCAGGTAATTGTTTGAAACCGTCAGTGTCCTTGTTAGCCTGCTTGTTCTGTGTCAGTGCTATTGTGGTGTGACATGTTTGTAAAGCTGGTGTAAGCTTGTGTTTTATCACTGTGGAAGTGTAAATCTTTTTTTTAATACTCATTCTACTTTTACTTCTCAGATGAACTTGCTTCCTGAAGGTAAGAAAAACCCTAGGAACATGTTTTGAATTGATGCCAGATTAGAGCTGTTACTTATTTTCTATTTTGAGTTTGTCAGATGAAATAACTGATAAATTGATAATCAAACTGAATTTAAATTTAATTTCACTACATTCGGGGTTTATATTGGGGTTGGGAGGGTTACTTTTGAAAACAAATAAAAACTACTGCCAGGAACTTTCATATTTTGTTGAGTTTGGACGCCACTGTGGAGAAAATTGGTAGTGCTTTAGTTCATATCACTAGACTTGGATTTACTAAACTGAAATTAGTTTTTAATTGAGCAACAGAACTCTGCTTAAATTAAAATCTGGATTTATTCACTTTAAGTCAGTAACTTAGTTTTGCGAAACTGAGATCAGAACTTTAGATTAAATTAAACTTTGTTGGTGCAACCCAGTCTAACACCTGATCTACTGTATGTGAATCACTGCAGACGTGAGCAGCCATTTAGAGGTCTGGAATCAGTCGTGATGAGCGTAGTGGTTGTGGTTCATTGTGTCTTTTGCATCCATTAGAATCAAAATGCCAATGCAGGATCAACAAAGTTGCAATGTGTATTGCATTTTGTTGCATTAATCCTCATTTCTCCTGCCTTTCTTATTTTCAGATGTGGCTCTCCAGCGTCACCTGCATGAAATTGCAGAAATTATTGGATTGAAGGATATGCGGCGTGTAGCAAAGTGTAGCGGTATGCTACCTGCTGCTATTGAAGCTTGTGAAATGAACCACCCTAATGATGTGGAGGAACAGACTGTTGAACTGCTAGAAGTGTGGGTGGAGAGACAGGGCAGAGACGCCCCGAAGAACTTGATCCAAATGCTAAAAGATGCCCACAAAAATGGCAAAGCTCAGAAAGTGATAGATATCTTGTCTCGTGACAACCAAAATCCTCCTGTTTGAATGTGTCAATTGTGAGAACTACTGAGAAATATTTGCAGTCTGCTGTATGGATTATTTTTCGAAGAATTACCAGTTGAGATGTTTACATGGTAGAATTAGGATGTAAATACTGATTTTAAGATTTTAGTAAAAGCGGAGTTGAAGATAAGATTTTCGAGGACTCATCAGTCAGTGGTGTTACAGATGAGTGACATGGAGTATTCACGCATTCAGTATTTAGTATTCATTCATGTAAAAATTATTTGAATAAAATATATCCATTCATCTCAAATCCTGGAAAGAAGTTGTTTTGCAGCATCTCCATTCATTTCTAAGCACAAATTAAACATTTGAAACTTTCCGATCTGGTTTTAGGGAGCACTGTTGCACTGAAGTCGCTTTGAAAGTGTCTCTCTGTGTGGAGGGGTGATGCTTCTTCCTCCTTGGCTCTCTCTATCTGTGGGGTTCCCCAGGGCTCAGTTCTGGTGGCACTTCTCTTGCCTCTATGTATGCTTCCCTCTGGTTCCCTCATCAGGAGCATGGTTCTCCATTCCACCAAAATGAAATGGCCCTCAGCCATTGCAGTCATTATTTGACTGTTCCCAGGACATTAAAGACTGGATGTTCCCAAACTTCTTGATGCTGAACAAACTGTAAACCGAGGTGGTTCTCTTTGGTTCTCCTGAATCTAGCAGCAATTTGTGTGGGGAGCTTGACCCACTGTCACTCTTTTTGAAACCGTATGCAAAAAACCATGGCATGCTTTTTGATTATGCATTTAAATATGTGAAATAACTCCATGGTAGTGAGGTAGTTTGTTTTTGTTCAAATAAGAGCCTTGGCAAAAGTTAAACCCTTGTAATCCATGCTTTATTTCTACTCACCTCGACTACTGTAACTCCTCATACATGGGGGTCAGTCAGTCTTCACCCTCTCATCTGTAGTGTGTGTGCAGAATGCTGTCGCAAGGTTCTTAACTTGTTCCCAAAAGCGTGAATGTGTTTCTCCTGTGCTTGCCTCTCTCCACTGCCTTCCAAAGCACCCCACATACAGACTCCCTTTTATCTATGTGACCTTTTAATCCCTTATACCCCAGGCCTATCCGTTTGAATCGTTCAAAACCCACCTCTTTTCTTTGGTTTTTGAATGTATGTAAATTGCTACCATTTTTGGTCTCTTGAAATAGTTGTTTTATTCTTGTATTACTCATTGATTTTTATGTTGATCTGTATGTGCCTGTTTTGTTGTTTGCTCTGTTGCCTTGTTTTTCTTCTGCCTATGACTGTGAAGCACTTTGGTCAGCTCATGTTTTAAATGTGCTATAGAAACTGAACTAAATTGATTTTATTTAAGTAGAAGATATTCTAAGTTTTCTTTGTGTTTATATTATTAAAGACATATTTTTTTTGTCTTTTTTAACTCAGGCTGTTTACTCAGTGGGAATTCAGGAGATTCATACTAGACGAAAATGCAAAATTTTGTAAAATAAAACAACAAGCCTCTATTACGATTAAAGGTGTGTTGTTTCTCCTGATCTTTCTTTTCCAATTGTGAAAACTAATAAAGTGGGGGAAAAAAATAAAAAGGTGTATTGTTTTAAACATTTAAATTTCCAAACATTAGTCCGACATAGGAAATGTACTCATCAGGTACCCTTGGTACTTTTAAGAAAGTAATTGAATAGGCCTGATCAACATCTCTCAGATTCTCTTCATGCCCATACAATACTTTTAATAATAAAACTGTTGTATTCTTTTGTACTAATATAAAAAAAAAAAAATTCACCCATAAGCAATATGTCATTATTATTAACCAAACTGAATAGGATGTGTTATTTCACTGTTTGACCCACCCATCACCCAGCTAGCCCAACCAATAAACCCTCTCCCTCCCTGATGGGTGCCCACAGAGCAGCACTGGTAGCTTCGTTGCACAGAGGAGAGCCGGGTCATCAGCGTCAGATCATGCGCTCTGACTTGTTATTTCATCAGTAGGAACTGGTAAGATCATCGTGACATTGTCACCTCACAGATGTTGTCATCAGTTCATCAGAGTGAGAATTTGAGTAATGACATACAAACTTTCCATTTTATTTATAGTGGTTTAGTTGCCCAATCCAAGTTCCATATTCTGCCAACACTGACAGGAAGTAAGAGGTTGCGTTTCATGGTGAGTTTGACCAAAAAAGAAAGTTTGTGCTTGAAAAGTACCCCCTTCTAAACACAAAACATGAGAAAGGATTCACTGACCCAACAACAAGTCTGAACACAGCATTGACATATCATCACATTTTAAAGCGATATTCCACACCAGAATGATAGTCCACTCAATATGTACTCACCCATATTTAATGTTTCCAGCAGGACAAGAATACATGCTTCCCCAAATGTCGTTTCCTAGCATGCATGTCATACTGTATGACAGAGAACTTTCCTGCCTCGTTCTTCTCAGTGAGTCAGAGACAGAGAGAAAAATGAAAAATCAGAGCAAGAGCCAAAAGCAGAGCAAGAAAAAGACAGAAATCTGTCAGGGGGTGAATTATTCTATGAATTATGCTGTTGTAGAGGTCTCAAGGTTGGCAAGTATGTGCCCTGGTTGACCTATGTATCACAGAGGCTTGGGTTTGATTCCAGCCTGTGTCCCTTTAATGCATGTCATCTCCTCTGTTTTTCCCAACTGCCTGGTCTGTCTTTGCCTATCCATGTGATTGCCAGGTCAGATGATCAGTTAAATCACCAAACAATGCATGAATTGGGTGGTGGTGGTAGCGCGGGGGTGTGGTGCTGGTGGCTACAGAGCCCTAAGCAGCTGCTTTTGGGAGGGCTGTCTCTGCTGTACTATAAAATAAAGGCAAAAAAGAAAAGGAATTGATGCTATGAGAGCAGTGAGAGTGAACCGAAATAGTCCACTAAATGTCGGAAAATGCAGAAAAATATCAGTGCCTTTCAAAACCCAAGATGACATCCTATTCATAACTCAAAGACATCCAGTCCACTGTCCACAGAGGACCAAAGTAACCTTTAAACACCCAGATTCCACAAGAGCTTTGATCTTTCAAGAATAATGTACTCAAACTGATCAATTGATCATTAAAACACTTTCTATCAATTCAATAGTTGACAGCCATCTAATTGTTACAAAATAAAGCCATTCTGTTGCACATGCTAGAGCCGTTTCAAACAGGCTCTGATAATCCCTGAAAATTCAACACAGCAGCCAATATGTTTTTTCAATTAGCTGTTTTCCATCAGTATAATAAAGTATCTCTTCATGGCGATGTTGAAATAAAAAAAAAGTCCTCCAGTCTGCAAAAAGGTTTTTATGCTTACTTGAGGTGGCAATTAATCATTCATTCATATCTCATTTTAACTATATCCATATAAAAAAAAAACATAAAGCAAAACTGAATGTAGTTCCTCTCTGGACCCATGTTGAAGCACAAAAAGCAGTCTTGTTCCTGTCCTGTAAATCCATGAGGAAGGAAGACCATCTTTTTAGCCTGGGTATTTTGGGTCTGCTGATTCGCCTGTCTACTTTCATTTCTCATCATTCAGCCCAAAATTACAACACTGGCACCAAAGCACCCTCATTCACTTTCAGCTTCAGGTAGTGCTGCCTTAAAAGAACCATGTTTGTAATGCGACATCCAGATATATCAGCATCTTAATAGTCATCAAATCAGTTCTGTTTTATAGTATCTATTGTAGATTAATAAAAGTCATTGATTCATTTATTATAATGATTCTTCCGGAATATGGAGTTGGATTTGAACTGATGATGAGGATAACAGCGAAAACACTTGCCATGTGCATTGGGGCCTTGACATGTTATAATACAAATGAGATATGAGTTTGGATTTGACCTGCTGGATGATAGTGGGTGTACTCCACAGTGTAATACCAAAAGTTTGGCTCTGCTGACAAATTTCTACATAAATGTCATTTCAGAGCCAAATTATGAGGGTGTGCTCCAACAACAAGCCATTAGGACAGCGTGTCCTGCCTTGTTTCTATGCTGCGTGTTCAAAGTGGTATTAGGAAAGTGTGGTGATTCATTCTGAAGTGATGCGCACACCTGTGATATACCCGTCTAGTCTGACTTATTTAAAGTTGGTTGAATTACGTATTTTACTGCAAAACCACCCATTCAGTTATAAACACGAACAACTTACAGTGCAGTATCGTTGTCACATGTTATCATCAGTTTACAATGTTGTGCTCCTCTTGTGCTCCTGCTGCCTGCCTGAGTTTCTTTGCATCTGGAGAGGAGAGGGTGGGGGTGAACAACTCTCTTCAACCATAATTTGTATATTGAATAAAATTTCAACTTATCTGATATAGAGTTTATGGCTACAACTCGCCATTAGGACTGCAGTGCTCATTTTTGGATGCACAATATTCCTCAGAATTCTGACTTTAGAGTCAGAAAAAAGTTTAACTTCAGAATTTAAAGTCACATTATGCCTTTAAAGTCAGAAGTCTGAGAAAAAATGTAGGTTTCTGACTTTGAGGTCAGATTTTATTTTTAAAAATATAACTTATCTAACAGTTTTCCCAATCAATTGATTACTTCATCCAAACACAAAACTGAGGAGAGTTAACCAGGTTGTCAAAACTCCACAAATCTCTTGCACAATTAAACAGTACACTCAAAACCATGATCTCTCTTCTCAAAACTGATTCTTTCTTCCTGAAATACAACATGCATTTATCATATTGATATCTCTCAGAGCATCATATAAACACCGGTGTGATACATTTAAAACACCACTATCAGAATACTGATTATATTTGTTTTGGCTTCATAAGGCCATGTGTTTTGGCCAGGTTATTCAAATGTATAAAACTATGTTTTTAAAATTTAGAGGCACTTTATTCTAAAATAGGTTGCAGTTCTATGGTACACACAATATAAAGACTGTTGCCATGTATAATACAAAAATACAATACTGTGAATATATCATATAAATATTGCTTTGACACAATTATTGTATTAGCACAGGATACAAAGCACATTTGTCTATCCAGTGAGCTCCAATTGGACAGTAATTGCTCTGCATCTACAGTAATGAAAATGCTGACTGCCTCTATCGGGGTGCAATGCTCTAGCTTGGGTCATTGTTAGGCCACTGATGAGCACATGGTCAATCAAAGTTGCAGATTCCTTAGAAATATTGGCTCGCCTTCCTCTGTCTCCTCCTCCTCTTGCTCTCACTGCTTCTCTCTGCAGAGGTCTCTGGAGGCCTCTACAGTGTCCGTCCTTCACTTACACACTCATTGCAGAATTTGGCTCACTGTGACAAACCGCACAAGCCAAATACTGTAAAACACAACACCTGGAGAGAAATGTCTCACTTTTACAGTTGTAAACACATCTGTATCACTTCTGCATGCATGTGCGTGCGTGCTTGGCCTCTAGACGTTAATTTTCTCCAGAGCTAATCTTGAATACTACAGGACCAATCAGCTTATTTTTTGTGCACATTCTGTGCATGACTGTATGCTGAAGGACTTCAGTGATTCAGAATTCTTGAAAAACTTTGAACTTTTTATGACTTTTATGCCTTTATGTTTTCACGTCATCCCATTTTTGTGAACACAATTTTTGAAGAACACCTTGAGGGAATTTCTTCAAACTTGGCTCAAATGACCACTTGGAATCAAACATGGACTGATTAAATTTTGGTGGGCAGAGGTCAACGGTCCAGGTCACTGTGACCTTGTTTCAGCCCTAACAGACCTTTACAAATCGCTGCTGGTTGCATCTCGCAGTTGTGGTGACATTGCAGTAGGTGCTTCACCATCTGTTGCTTGGAGGAGATCTGCACTCTTACTGCTGAGCTGACCGGTTCTTCTTATCCCACATATTTCACTGTGTTGAACCTGTGTTAAACTACACAAGACCAATAAAACTGAATCTAAACTTTAACTTAAACTGAAACTCATCAACAAATAGTGATTAAATAAATAAATGTACACCATGTATGGTGATGAAGAAAAATTTTAAAAGAAATATAGTATAGTAACACGAGCTTTAATTGATTGAAAGTAAAAAGCTTTTCAATTTTTTACAAGGACAAATATACAACTTAATATTATAAATACACTTCATTTTAATTATTTAATGTAATATAGTTTTTTTTTTTTAAATTTATATTGACCGATAGCCTCTTACTATCTTAAAAAATACAGGAATTTAGGGGAATCAAATAATCTTTTTCATTAACTTAACATAAGTATACAAGTTTTATTTGTTAATTAAGAGCAATAAGTTAATTCAACTTAAAATAGTATTTATTTTCAGAATACTTCATAACTTATAAATGTGCATTCTTCTAACTTTAAGTCTTGACTTGAAGCGATGAGTTAAATGAATGTACAGAGTTCTGTCAACTTAATAAATTAAGCTTCTGAAGAAATCTGATCAGCACATCAGCAGACTTCCCAACGTTTGACAGCTAAAACTCTCCAGAGACCTTTTTTTCTAGCTTGAAGAAAACATTCATGATGAAACTTTGCTGATACATGTTAAGATGAGTCATGGCTCCTTGTTTTCACAATAATGAAAACACTGAGAATCATGATGAAATAGGAAGTATTTTATTAACTATTAAAAGTTAAGAAAATATAACAAATATTAAATGTTCTAAATGTTCATCACCGTAACTGCTGTTGGTTCAATTTAACATCTTAAGCTTAATCTACATCTTTTCTCAAGTACAACTTTAATATCAAGATTGTTTGACTACAAAAGTTCATTTGTTTTAAATAATTACAAAATTGCCTCAACTTGTCTTTTCAAATTCAGTCAACTTTAACTTTTAGGGCAGCCAGAACACCAACATATTTAAGTTAAAACAAGCTGTTTATTTTTTACAATACACATTCACATTATGTGTCAAAAGAAAAGTAACATAGTCGGGGAAAATAATTAAAGTCGACAATGATTTATGAGGTTTAAATGATGCTATAAAATTCAGATAGCTATAATTCTGATAGTGACAAGACCTCTGTGGAAACAGCTTAATTCACCTTACTGCTTTCAGTCTGTATATACTCAGTATGCTGCAAATAGACATATTTATGACAAAAGCATGGATAAATACATTTGTTGACATATACATAAGACATCTGTATAGACTGATAGCTAGTTCACTGGTCTGAAAACCATGGAAAGTATTTCCACAGGATTAAATGTCTTTCTTTCAGCATTAAGCAACGCTGTTGGTCCAACTTACTGTACTTCGATTACTTGTGTTAATATAATTTATTAGAGTGATTTCAACTTATTTACTAAGGGTGGACTTAATTTAATAATCAATTTTACTGTAGTAAAATAAATGAAGTTGATAAAAATCCAGTAAATTAAACAACAATAAAATAATTTAATGCTGAAAGAAAGTCATTTAATCACATGGAAATTTAATCAAGGTCACTTAAACTATAACTTTTGAGTGTAAAAGTTTAAGTTTCAACAAAGTCTACACTTTCAAATTTCTATATAGCTTTTCCCACTATTTGCTGTGTTAGTCCGTTTTCTTCATTAGTAGCTTTTCTTGCACGTTCGCAGCTGAAAAAAGAAGTCCTTCACATATTCTGATAATCATGATCTCTTTGAAGTCCTCCTCTGTGTGTCATATCCCTGCAATATTGTCCCAAAAAGTGTGTCCCAGTGTGTGAAGTATGGTGCATAGTTTACTTTGAGTTTGAGGTGGTGAAGGTCGTGATGCTGAGCCCCTCCGTAGAGGCCAAAGGGCACCAGTCTGTGTGGAGACCAAGGAAATTCATAGCCTGAGTGCGCCTCCACGGACAGATACATGTTGATGATGTAGAAGAGCATCTCTGTGAGTGGATGGCAGCCCAGGAGTGCAGGGTTCAGTGTTGTGAAGAAGCTAAGGCTCAGCATCTCCCAGATGCCTGTGTATTCTGTCATCAGGGAGAAGGCGGCCGTGTAGTTGTGGTGCTCCTTATGGAAGGACTGGTAGAGCCAGGGCACCTTGTGATGAAGCACATGCCACAAAAAGTACTGCATGTCGAATAGGAGGAGGCAGGACAGCACATCCCTAACAACAGTCAGTATCTCGGGTGCCAGAGGAGGGGAAATCACAGGTCTCAAGTACCAGTGCACAACAGACAGTGGGAATATGAAGCAGGCATGGTTGTAGAAAATTTTGCACAAGCACCTCCAAGCCATTGCCCATGTCACCTTGCTTTGAGGCTGGATCTTGAAGCGGTGTAGCAGGGTCATTCTGGCGTAGAGCAGATCCAGAAAAACGTAAGGCAGGCAGCAGCTCAGGTGAACACTCAGGGAAAAGAAAACTGGGAAAAAAGGAGATCTGAGGAGGCTCTGGTGTCTTAGCCAGTCCCAAAGAATCTGCAGAGGCAGCCCCTCCATGGTCTCTGAGTTTGTCATCCCTCCCAGTATGAAAGTAGGGCACTCTGTTACTGCACAGACACATTTATACTTCGTGAAGTGTTTTAGCAACGCCTAAGATGCTTAGTAAGCATTTCCAGGGGAGATGTGGAAGACACTGCCAGGCAGAACTTGATATGAGATGATAAAAACATGTTTTTACATTGTATAAGTGTGACAGTGTTTGTCTATGAATGAAACTGTTAAAATATTAAAGGGATAGTTCAGATTATTTGAAGTGGGGGTTATTTGTGGCGTTATTTGATACGTTAGCTTCTTGAATACTTTTGAACATGCCTCTCAGTTTTAAGGTTGATATCTCAGTGAGTTCATGAGTTGCAAGCTAAAATTAGCTTTTTTTATTTTAAAAAATTGATTGGCTCATAAAATCCAAACGGATTGATGTGTTAAAATTCCTTTGAAAATTTTAGATCAGCAGAGTCAGCAAAAGATGCCAACTCATTTTCAGGACAATTTGCCCAAAGGTCTAAGATGAGTTCACAAAATAGGATTTTGATAAAACTGATAAAAAATCACTTAAGATTTCTAATGCAGATGACCAATTGAGAAAAGATGCAGATGAATTAAATGATTAAAATAGCAAAATAATTTTGAGTCTAGGCTGAGCTGTTCTCAACAAAATTACAAAAACATAGATGTGTTGGTTATAGCACCATCTTGAGGTCAATGACTGCCATTTTTGTTGCCTGAGTAGTGGGTGGAATTAGTAAACCACCTGCCAATTTTGGCAAAAACCCTAACCCTGACACTTTTAGCAGAGAAAAAAACAAGAAAACGAGGGAGAAGGAGAAGAAGAAAAAGGGGTCCAAGCAATGGTATTTGGATCCCTAAATAGTCCTCCATAGTACAACCCCAATACCAAAACAGTTGGGATGTTGTACATAAATTAAAATAGAATGAAATGATTTGCAAAGCCTTTTCCACTTATATTCAGTTGAGTATAGTACAAAGACAACTTTGACGATTTGTAAGAAGAACAATGTATCTGGGTCAGCATATGTGGCTGATGAGTTAATGAGGTGCACGTGGGGAGGAGTGCAGACGTAACTCTGATGATTGTGGGACTGAAGGGAGCAGCAGTCTGAGGGCATCTAGTGGATAAAAGGAGAATAGCAGTAAAATGCATGAGCAAGCGGACAGGAATGAGAGAGGAAGAACAGAAAATTAACTGGTGTCAATTTGGGTAATTTTTTAACACTTTTTTTTTTTTGGGTCATTTTGTGCCTTTGATGGGGCAGAGAGAGAGGGGATGACACGCCGCATCGAACCAGTGGCTGCTACAGAGGACTAACAGCCTCAGTACATGGGGCGGATGCTCTACCAACTGAGCTAAACCTCCACCCCAACACTTTTTTTTTTTTTAAATGACAAACTGCCAAACATTTTCCCAGTATGAGAATTTACTACTTTTCCTTTTAATTATCTTAATAATTGTAAATTTACCAATAATTTGTTTCATTGGTTGAACAAAAAAAGCATTGTGAAGGTGTCACTTTGGGCTCTGGGTACTTGTGATGGGTTTCACTATTTTCTTTAGAATTTTTATAAACCAAACAATCATTTGATAAATGGAAGAATTAATCAGCAGATTAATCCATAATGAATGAAAGTTAGTTAGTAATTTAGTTAGTGAGTGAGGAGCAATACAATATTGTAACAATATGAAATAATATATCAGTCAGTGGCTATTTGTCTTTTACTTTAATACCTTTAGTACTTTTTCCTGTTTTTTTTACAGTGCAATATTGGTGTTTTTACTTAAGAAAATAATTTGAATAGTACTATAGAGCTCCCTCCATGATGACAAGCTGTTGAAGAGACATGCTGTCAGGTTTTGATAGCCAGGGCAGAGTATTACTTACCACTTAATATGCTACAATATCCTATTTTTTTATGGTTATTATATGTTTTGTATTAAATTCTTAAACTGCACAGTAACTTTAGCAGTGAGTAAATGGATCAAAAAGTATAAAAGACCATAACATTGTCATAGGCCATTAAAATACAGCAAAATTACACAGTTAAAGTCATTAAAAGATTCAGAGTCCAGAAAACTTTCTGCATGTAAGGGGCAAGGCTGAAAACCAACATTGAATTCCTGTGACCTTTGACCCCTGAGGTGACACTGCATTGAAAAGCAACATGTATAAAGGACATTACTGTTATTAAAGTTGGGACTTTACTGTGCAAAGCAAAAGCCATACATCAAGAGCACCCAGAAACATGGCATTATGGGTAACTGTCACATCTGTGAAGGCCCCATTAATGCTGAAAGGTACATACAGTTTTCAGACATATAAACATATGCTGCCATCCAGACTACATCTTTTTCAGAGACACCCCTGCTTATTTCGGCAAGACAAGACACCAAGACACATTCTGCATGTGTCACAGCAGCGTGGCTTCTTTACTAAAAGAGTGCAGGTACCAGACTGACCTCTCTGCAGTCCAGACCTGTCTCCCACTGAAAATGTGTGCTGCATTATGAACCACAAAATATGGCAAACCTGGACTGTTGAGCACCTGAAGTTGTGCATCAAGCAAGAATGAGACAGAATTTCACCTTCAAGACTTAAACAATCAGTATCCTCAGTCCCTGAATGCTAACAGAGTGTTGTAAAGAAAAGGTGATGTAAAAGCTCTTGTTCTCATGAAACATGTTGGTGGCATCAAATTCAGAATGAGTGTATATTTAGAAAAAACAATCAAGTTTATCAGTTTTAACATTAAATATATTGTCTGTGTACAGCAATCAATTGAACATTGTTCAAAGAGGATTCAAATAATTGCTTTCTATTTTTATTATTATTTTGTTTCTTTTCAACAAAAAACAACAACTCAGGGTTAAAATTCATGATGGGAACCATGCTCTTGACTCAGCTCAGAATCCCTATTTTGGTGTCACAGAGGAAGCTGGGCGGTGTCTTTCTGTATGGGTGGAGCTCACATTCAGGAAATGTGTAAGAAACAAACTGTGAGGCTGTCCCCCTCGTTGTTCGCATGAGTTTGATGAGGCTGTTTTCAGCGGGGAGAGCCCGCCACACGAATTATCATCATGAACTCGGTCAGAGAACAGCACAAAGGTAGGTTTATCAACTTTATTACACCAAACACTTTCTAAACCGACTTCTTCAGACATGTACATCGGCGAAGAGCGTGGGCCAACCCGCTGGACATGCAATTATGTTGCCCAAATTATGCGTGTTGCATAATGACCAGGAAAGCAAAATCTTTTAGTTGTTATTTGCTTCAAAACTTAACCCAGCATCCTACAGAGCGCCGTTTGTTAGCAGATCAGGCTGAAAAGTGACTCATGTGTCTGGTATAATATTAGTCTGTCACCACATTTCCGTGATGAGCGAGGCACTATTTTGTTGCTAAGACAACCGAGGAGGTAACTGTTGGCAGTGTGGAAACTACATCACTTTAGCTACGCAGTCACGTCACGGTGAGAGTGAGTTTATTGGGTGTAGGAATAAACAGTGGTGGGAAAACATTTATTTAACATTTACACAATTTTAACTTGGTTTACTTTCATTTACTTTTTGGTAAAAGAAGTACGCTTTAGCACAATTAACAGTGGCAATAACATAGAGGGTCGCATTTTATAGTAACGTACACAAATAAGACGTAACAAGCAAGTAACAAGCTGTACTTTGTATCAAATTTGACACAAACTAGAAATAACTCTTTATTAGACAGTAGTTCTAGTCTAATTAGGGACACCTTTTTTCATTAGTTTACAGTACAGTTCTGTTGTGATGTGTCCCTAATTATCTCCTAATAAAGTCAATCAATGAACATATTTCTTGTTTTGTCTCTTTTGATAAGAAGTACGGCTTGTTACGTTTTATTAAAATAAAGAGCGAGCCCACAATGTATAAATAATCTGCTACAGTGTTTCAAGTAGATGTCCTGTTTTAAAAATGTATTTTTCAAAGTAAAAATGCAAGCGCATTAAGACTCAAAATAAAGCACAACTAGCCAACTCATTTTGCAGAATGATGTTAATTATATTAGATTAATGATTGATGCATTCATATGTTCATCACTTTAAAGAGATGGAAGCAGAGAGAAGCAACAGAAACAAAAGATAGTTCAGTCAAAATCAGTATCACTTTAAGTATACACTAGAATATTTTCACAGCTTAATTTTTCCCATCAGACAGCCTTTTATGACAGACATTTTCACACAGGAGTTGCTGGTCTAATGCTGCCTTGATCTGTTAGTTTGTTTGTGTGATTAGGGTTGTAGTTTGTGATTGATAAATCCGAGCTAGTCTTTTAAAACATCAAAGTCACATAATACCCGACTTGCTTAGTTTCGCTCAATTTTTGGATTTCTGGGATCATGATTATGTCATTTGATCCCATAGACACACAACAGTTCAGCCAAGATAGCCTAATATTGCTGTTTGAGTCTACACCAGTTACACAAAAAAGGTCATTCATAAGGCATTTTTTTAGTTTCTGACGGGAAAGTGTGGAAAACACTAAAATTACCCCAAACTATTGTATCTCTTTAACCAAATTACACACTTTTAGACTATTCTATGTGATCTTCTTTTGATAACTAATCATATAACTAATGCATTTTTTTAAACCTCTGCAAAAGATGATCTCAAATAATATTTAATGAACCACAGTGCACGCCTCTGTGTCTGGCTTGGTGTTTGTTTGGATGGACTGTACAATGTAAGTGTTGGAAAACA
>JAJHUR010019092.1:4411-15803 GCA_027495735.1 Lutjanus campechanus | reverse complement strand
ATTTATATTTTGGCATTATGTTTGTATGCACCAACGTGCCACAGCAAATTCCTGGTAGATGAAAACCTACTTGGCAATAAAACCCATTTCTGATTCTGATTCTGATCAGAGATGACTTTTCCTGATATTTTTAGGAACTTTTCATACAATGTGCAATTACCCTGTGCAATATACTGTATATTTATATTTTTCACTGTTAAATCATTCCGTGCAATATCTTCATACTGTGATTTTCTCCTGCTTGTTTTCTGTTGCAATCCAATCTGTTTCTGACCAATCTGTCCGTGCAATTAGCCATTTACAAGGCAATGCTATTTATATTTTTGTCTCTGCTATAATGCTATACATCAGCTGTGTGCTATATGTGTGTAATTATCCTGCACAATTTTCTATTTTAATTCTTTTCTATGTTTATTTCATATGTATTCTATTTATCACTCATTCCTTTTTCTAATGCTAATGCTGAATATTCATCGAATGAGTTAGTGTCTGTTTTTGAGTAATAACAAATCGTTAATAATCTTTTAGAAGGAGTAGATGTTTATAATGGTTAAATTGGGCAATATAGTAATGGAGTCTGGCAGACAGTCACTGAACTTTAGGGCTGGGTATCATTTAAAACACCCTTAAAGTGACACCGATACCAATGGAGTACTCTGGCTCTACAGCTCAGGGTCAGTGTTATCCAAAACAGATTACAGTTTACGTCTTCTTCGGTCAGAGAGACAAGCAAACACCTCTTCGACCTCAGCTGCCATAGCAACACGATCAGGTTGTTCACTTGTTTATCTGAAAGGAGAAGACAGCTGCATCTACTGTCCTAGACGAGAGACAGTATGTCTGTTAAAGGTTAAAACAGGTATCTTAATGGTATGGCTCGAAAGCCTTAGCATGACCACTAGAGAATGGAAAATTCCCTAACAGTCCCCATGAGAAAACCCTTTTTGGTTCCTGGTAAAACCTTTTATAAAGGTTCCACTTGAAACCCTTCCAGAGAGCTCTACCTAGAACCCCACATAAAGGGTTACCCCTTGAACCATCTGTGAAAGGTTTCACCCAGCACCCTGTCTGTGGGTTCTATCCAGAAACCTTCCACATTCTAAGGGTGCTAAGAAGAACACACCTCGGGGGTTATACCACAAACCATTTTCCATTATGGCACAAAGAACCCTTGACAAACCCTTGATGAAATAACTCTTTCTTCCAAAAACTGTTCTTTGGATGAAAAGGGTTCTTAATGGATCCCTTATTCTTACACAGAATCCTTGACAAACCCTTTCTTCAAAAAAGGGTTCTTCAGAAGCATTTCTAAGAGACTAGATCTGGGTACCAAAAGGACATATGGCCTCTTGCCTCTGAGAAGTGTGGAAACCTCTTGAAGCTTGGACAGTAATGTGAAAAGCTACTCTCCTTAGAACAGGAATAAAACGTGTGCATTAAATGAATTTATGACATGGTTTTGTTAAATACTCGATTCTAATTGATCAATTATAGCATTCAAAAGTCTATTATTTATTATATAAGAGACCGTTGCTATAGATGCGGTTCTGATCATAGACTCTGGAGGAGCAATAAATTAATTTTTAAATCCATAAAATAGTATTTAAATAAATATTTTGTATCAAATTATGGATTTTGGGGCAGTAAGTAACCATGTAATGGACACAGACTATGGACACAGTTCTGATCATTGAGGGGAGGGGGGTTAATGTAATGTAATGTAATAAACAGAATAATGTACAGTGAGCAGGTAATAACTGCAAAATAAACCCCTTCAGGATAATTATATATTACCAGGAATAATTACAATTACTTTACAGTACAGTTTACCTTTTAAAATGCCAGGTGTACAAAGAATTGTTGGAAATCACAATGGTTGAAAAATCACATGTTGAATTCAAGCCATGCTGCCCTGTATGAGGGATCCTCAGTGAAGCCCAGGTCTTTAAAGAGCCTATAGGAGACCTCGTTCTCCTCCTCTATGAAGCAGTACACCGGGTAGCCCTCAGCGAGGAGTCTCTTGACCAGGGTGCTGACCAGCACTTTGGCGTAGCCTTTGCCCCTGTGCTCTGGCAGAGTGTACATCAGGCCCATGGCACAGTAATCATACACCAGAAGCCAGGACAGCGGCTGACCCTGGCCGTCAGTGATGCAGCATGTTGGGAAGTTGCTGATGAAGTCTGCAATCCTCTTGTAACTCTGCTCGTTCCCTCCAAACTTCCAGTTTTTATTCACCAAGTCGACGTGGGAAAGATTAAGAGTTGAAATCCTTGATTCAAGCTCACTGTGGAGAAAAAGATCATGATAACCTTTCATCTGAACGGAGAAAGTTTACATTTCTCTGATGCAGATTTAGATGAAATATGTAATGATGCGTTTCATTATCTGACTATACCTGTCAACTGCTGGTGCGTGCAGGTGGCTGATGTCTGACAAATAGAAAAGATGCACCACAGTATATATTCTGTTGTTGACTTCTCTGTCAGACGACACTTCTCTGAGCATGGGGACATGGGTGAAGTCAAGTCCTGCAAGATAAAAATGATTTACGCATTAATATCATTATTTTTCTTTTCAGCACCATGGAGAAGGTATTCACATCTTTTAATTATTTAATTAAAAATAGTTTAAAAAGCTACTATAAGGAGGTTTTAACTGGTTTTGAAACAGTCGCTATATGACCTACGTAAGTTAAGGACCATCCACAAGAGGATCAGCTGTTTCTACATAGTTATTCTGCCTGCCACTGGGTCAGATTCTCCATGAAATCAGATGAAACAAGTCTGTTTACATTTTCCAAGGTTTCCCAACTATGTTAGCCAGTTCAAAAGAAGCAGGAGACTATTTTTATTTAGATCATTTTATTTTATACATTTTGTGGTTATTATGGTGAGAACATGACTGCTTTTGTCCAGAGGCCTGAAAAGCAAACAAAATATTAAAGTTCCTTGTAGTAGTTTTAAAGTGCTGTATATACTTTTGCCGTGCTCTGCATGTTTCACCTACCCAAAATGTTGATATTTGATGTCTTGATGCATTTGGAAACTGCTCAGACAAATCCTACTGACTCTATCTTTTAAGTATTAAAAGCTATTAAATTAGTCCCTGTATTACCAAATGTTTAATTATGTTACAAAGGATCATGTAATTCAGGATGATTCATCACCCATCCTGAGGTTTTATTTTTACAATAATGACCCACGCATCACATGACTACTTACTAAAAAAAAAAATCATTAATTTTACACAAAATATTGATTTAAAAATTATTTTATTGCATTCACCAAGTCCTTCAGAGTCTATGGTCAGGTCTGCGTCCATAGCAGCAGTCTGCTATTCAGAAATAACAGACCACAGACATTAAAATGCCACAATTGACCAATCTGAATCAAGTGCTGTTTATTAAATATTATTAATAGTGATGCATTTATGGACCAGTGTGTATGATTTAATGGCATCCAGCGGTGAGGGTGCAGATAACAAAGACCTCATTTTACGTACACTTCCAAATGTGCAGGGGGAACTTGCAGAGGCAATGAAAAGTGCGAAAGAACGATTATTTGGTTTGTCTGTTCTGGGCTACTGTAGAGACATGGTGGTGCAACACGGTGACCTCAGTACATACACAGGGGTACAAAGATTGGTTGTGCAGCATACGAGCAGTGAAGAATTCACAGAAAAAATATGAATATATGAGTGGATTATACTGTATGTTTCATGTGTAAAATCCTATTTATAAAAGCTCAGCACAGTACAGTACTTGAATAAATATAGTTCCACACCACTGAGTTACAAATAGCGACAATTAACCTGTGTAGTTGTAAAGTCCCAGTATGACATAACCGACAATCGGTGCCCTAAACTAACCTGCAAGCAGGAAATAAGTGCTCCAGTCAACTGCATTCTCCTCTGTCAGCATTTTCCTTAAACTCTGTTCATCTGTGCTAAAGTAGGTCAACTTTTTCACGAACTCCAGGGCGCGTTTGTTCTGTGAGGCAAACAAACAAACAAAAACAAAAACAAAAAAAATTTACTTAGTGTCATGCAATCTGGTGAAGCTGCAGTTTCTGGCTCTCCTGCGAGACCTGAACTCACCTTAGGGACGTGAACTCACCTTAGGGTCAGGTCGGCACATGATGAAACTGAAGTCGGGCCATTTATCAACAATTACCTCCAATGTAGTTGGCTTGTTCCGGTTAATACCATGCAGGAAACCGTATACCTAAAAATATATGTGCAAATATGTAGCGCTACAGTGGCTGATATGAAGACAGACACTCCGTTTATATGCTGACATACTGAGGATATATTTTTAATGTCTTGCAGATGTCTACAGTACCTTCAGACTCTTCGGAAAGTGTTTTAGCAGAACATCTTCAGCCCTCTTTAGTTCGTCTTTATTCAGGACCTTCATGTTTAGGTCGCGCAACTTTCTTTACGTTGCACTTCACCCTACTTGTTTATTTAACACACGGTCTGCCAAGGTACTTATTAATCCTCTACAGTACGATCTGTACGGGTCATCTGCGGACGCCGAGCTACTTCCCTGTCTGACTTTTAAAAATAAAAGCTTTATTTGACAATACCAGTCAAAAGTTGCGGATACTTTCAATTCACTTTCTTTCTTTCTTTCTTTAAAAGAAAGGCTTTAAAAGCAAAGCTGTCATCAAAGCAAAATGTGGCAAAATCTAAATTTAAAATTTCAAAGGGCACACTGTCTTTATTTGCAATCAGATTTAATAATAACGTTGTGATTAAATCTTTGATTGCAATTCAGTAGAAGAGAGCTTTCATGTTTTTTTTTAAACTTAATACATAATTCCATATAATTCCATATTTCATAGTTTTTGTGTCTCCAGTATGAATCGACAGCATAGAAATAAAAATAAATATAAAACATTTAACAGGAAGATGTGTCCAAACTTTGACTGTTACTGCATCAAATGAATATCTAAAATATCATACGTATCAAATATTGACTCAGTTTTTGAAAATAATCACTTAGTATCTCAAGCAACTTATCTCAGATTTATTTTGAAAATGTTTCTCACCATTTTGACACGTCATTGTTTTTGAGACACGAAGTGATTTTTAGATACTGAGTCATTATTATCGGTAAGTTTCTCATTATTTTGAGATACCAAGTCACTATTTTGATAAGGTTTCTAAATATTCTGAAATACAGCGTCATTATTTTTCTTATTATTATTTCTCATTAAAGTGTGTAATCGCATATCACACATATCTTACACGCATGTAAACCCATCACATATATTTTATGCGCACACTTTCCTTTTGGCGCACAATCTTGGCTTGTAACCGTTTCTCACATATCTGACAAAAGGGAGTGACTTGACCTTGCAGATAACAGAGCAGGCCCTTCTCAGAGAACTGCTTAAAAGACGCCTTTTGTCTTAACTCCTGCAGACTGTTTGTCACTCTGTATCTGTTCTGATCCTTTCTGCAGAAAGCTCAGTAAACCTTCTCAAAGACAATTCTCTTGTCTGACTCCTTATTCTCAGATTTCCACCACAAGTGACTTAAAGGATCCACAAGAGTACCCAACTGCAGTCAAGATGGCGGACAAGGGCGCCGCCATATATCCAATCCATGCCGGAAGTCACAACCGGAAGTTTGTCTTCTTTCGTGTATTTTTTAAAAAACTTTAAACTTTTTAAACTTTATTTAACATGTAACATTACAAGAACAATGACATACTCAATTCTATACGTTAGTACATCGATTTTGAAGGAACAATCACACCTCCTTTTTAAATTCAGATAACTACTGTGGTGATTTATGTATTTATGAACACGGCATAACGAGCGAACAGAAACGAACATGAATCACCATTCGCCGCTCCATACTGCATAATTTAATAGTTATAAGTCTTTTCACGACTTTAATATAAAACTGAGATGTTAGCTATTAGAAGCCTAAAATAATCACTAAGTGGTACTGTTAAAATATTATTAAACAACGTAGTGTGTGTGTGTGTGTGTGTGTGTGTGTGTGTGTGTGTGTGTGTGTGTGTGTGTGTTTGTGTGTGTGTATCATCGCTACAGTCGATCTACCGTCTGAACGTACCGTAAAGACGGAGCGCTGCACGTCTCAGTTTTACATACTGTATAAAGTCGTGAAAAGACTTAGAGTCAATTAATTATTAAATTATGCAGTATCGGCGAATGGCAAATAATACACGAAAGAAGACCGACAACTTTTCCTAAACTCCTTGTATATGTTAATATGATTTTCGTTTCCTTTACTTATTTATTAGCCTAATTAAATAAATAATTAAATAATAATAATTAATTTGTTCATTTTCCCACCTGTTCTATTCTTTTTTCTGTGGAAATTTTTTCTTCATGTTCGTTTCGTTAGTAATTATTTATTCAGGGCTCCGTCTTTACGGTACGTCCAGACGGTAGATCGACTGTAGGGATGATACACACACACACACACACACACACACACACACACACTACGTTGTTTAATAATATTTTAACAGTATCACTTAGTGATTATTTTAGGCTTCTAATAGCTAACATCTCAGTTTTATATTAAAGTCGTGAACAGACTTAGAGTCAATTAACTATTAAATTATGCAGTATGGAGCGGCGAATGGTGATTCATGTTCGTTTCTGTTCGCTCGTTATGCCGTGTTCATAAATATATAAATCACCACAGTAGTTATCTGAATTTAAAAAGGAGGTGTGATTGTTCCTTCAAATCCGATGTACTAACGTAAAGAATTGAGTATGTCATTATCCTTGTAATGTTACATGTTAAATAAAGCTTAAAAAGTTTAAAGTTTTTTTAAAAATACACGAAAGAAGACCAACTTCCGGTTGTGACTTCCGGCATGGATTGGATATATGGCGGCGCCCTTGTCCGCCATCATCCCTGCAGATGGGTGCCTCTCAAAGGATGTGTGCTTGTTCATCACAGGAAGAAATTGGCTTTCATAATTATTTATGAAAATGCAGTTTTTCCTTCCTAAATTAGACCTTTCTCATGATGCAAACCCTTACGTAAGATGACAGGTGGGAATGCTGAAAACACAGAAACACAAAACAAACTTCTTTGTGCTCTTTCCGAAAAGTAATGGAATATAGTAATGTAATAATTATCTGCAAAAAAAAGTTTCAACTTAAGCTGAGGCTAAATTTTCAAAAAAAAAAAAAAAGCTTTATGGGTGATTATGTAGTTCTGTGGCAGTAGAAACATCTGTGAACACATCCAGAAAATGTTCTAAGACTTCAGGAAATGTATATTTTTTTCTCCTTCCTGTTCAAAGTCATTACTTTTGAGATACAAAGCGATTTTTAGTTACCAAGTCATTATTTTGAACAGGTTTCCCATTATTTTGAGATGGCTGGTGATTATTTTGAGTACTTTTACTAAGACAAGTAAGGAGACGAGCATCATGTCATTATTATGTTATGTAGGACATTATTTCTGAGAAAGCGTCTAAATATTCTGAAATACTGAGCCATGATTTTATTTAGAAGGTTTCTCATGTTAATGACTTAGAGGATTTCTTTTTCTTCATCACACTGGCAGAAATGGGCTTCCATAATTATTTTACGAAAATGCATAAATGTGGAAATCCTATAATTCCTTTCATATGATGCAAACATTATGTCGGATGACAGAGAAACATAAAAAACGTGTCCTCTTTCCGAAAATTATAAAATATAAAACTGGGGTCTGCAAAGCAAAAGCTTAATACTTTATTTTAAAACTTAAGTATTGATTAAAGGGGAAAAAAGCTACATCTAATATTCCATCATTAAATGTGAATGACGTAGTATCTCAAAAAAACAATGAGACACTTTCTATAAATAATGACTTTTAGTATCTCAAAAAACAACTTATTATTTAGGTCATTATTTTGTTTTTCATTATTATGAGACAATAAATCATTATTTTTATATACAAAATCATCATTATGAGATACTGACTCAATATTTTGAGAAAGTGATGATGCATACCCCCTATCTGTCAGGTGACAGATATGAATGCTTACAAAAACCCTACAAACAACCTTTTCTAAACTCTTTCCAAAAATAAAATGGACACATTCATTAAAGCTCAGGTGCTAATTTAATACTGATTTCATTGTAAAAACAGCGTGTGGTTTTTAATAAGCAAATCAACAGTTCAGTAAACAATCATTTCATCAGTTATTTGCTTGGCTTAGTGAGTATTCATTAAAAAGTTGCTCGTCTAAAAGTTAATTCTCCACTACTTCACACTCATTCTGGGATACAGTGCAGTAGCACAGGCAGAAAATGGAAATGGTAACACTTGTGTATTTCATTTACAGGAAATCATTCTGCATGAAGATTATTCCGCAAAGGATGCAAACACTGAAGATTTCCTGCGTTGTTCTCATTCTAGGAGCACTCCTGTTTCTCCAGCTTGATTTCACTCATCCACGGGCGGCTCCACACTGTAAATGTGCACTGGTAGGGCTGCGGATGGAAAAGTTCAGAGGACACATATCAATAAAACAGCATATAGCATTCAATCTGTAAGATTATGTCATAGTCAAAGATTAATACAGCATTCTTTTTGTTTTTAATGATGAACTTAATGTCTTCTCTTCGAGTACTGCCATTCCCCCATTATCATAGATTAATGTTAAATTATTTGTTCAACCTAGTCATCTGGTTAAAAATGGCTACGGTTCAACATTTTAGGTTTTGCTATTATCACCAAATAAATCCCTGTGATTTATTATCATGTAAGAAGATCTTATTTTGGTATGTTGTTATTGGTACAGACTGCTTGATTTCCTCTTGCTTCCTTCTATTCTAATTTCACTCTATGGCAACAGCAACGAACAAAAATACATGGCTCAAAGAGGGGAAGTATACAATTGTTTCACAATCTGATTGCTTGTGGTCTACTGTTGACGAGAGAAGTATGACTGTACTGTATAACTTCCCCCTCAGTAGCAAAAACAAATGTTTTTCTGGCCCCAGAATCTTAAGTCGTAGCCTCTCTATAGTAAGTCATTACCCGAGCCATTGTTTCATCTTGGTGGATGGGACAGTCTTGAGTTACGCTGTCCTTTCTGCAGGCGGTCCTCGCCATTCTCACAGTTATTTTGTATTTGATGCCAGCAACCACCTGTTGAAAAGAAGAAGTGCACAGATCACAGGGCTGAACGATTAATGAACATTTTTTTACCGAGCAGTCGTGTTTCCACTGTAATAACCACAAAATATAACATCAAAAATTAAATTAAATTAAAAAAAAAGAAAATTAATCTTCATGCTTCTTTTTAAAATAGCTAACATACTACTCACTGCAACTCTGTCTGGAAAAATGCAAACAGACTTTCATCTGATTTCAAAGAGGATTCGTCCCGGTGGCAGGCACTGAGAACAACTACAGTATGCAGAAACATCCTGATGATCCTATTTGCTTATGTAGGTCTTATAGATGCATCAGTATTAAATTGAGACTGTTTCATAGCCAGTAAAAACTCCTTAAAAATATTGCTGTGTGGCAGACATATCCTGGCCTACACATCATATTCTACAGCTCTAGTGGGCTGTGAGAATCCAGATCATGATAAATCACCGAGGCAATCCTACAGAAGGTTTTAGGACAAAACAAAATCAAGATGCAGACATTATTGGCTTTTGTAATTCATGTTGACACCAACATACAAATGATCTGGTGCATTTGCATGTTCTAGCCCTCTCTGAAGGGCACACAATTACTCGAAAATGACCTGGGCTCATATTCACAAAGAATCTTACCAGTCACCATTTATTATTTATGTGTTTATTAGCGATGGTGATGATTTAATGTGCACTTAATGAATTATCGAACAAAGTGGGGTGTGGTGAGTGCATTTCTGGTTTGATGAATAATTCTGTCAGTAGTCGGTAAAACTTTTTCAAAACCTAAGAGCTGCTGTGGTGCATGGAACTCAAAAATCTATTGGAGTGCATTGCCTTGAAATTTTGAGTTGTCACACCTCTTTCATAGACCTACAACCATAATAAATGAAAGGAAAAATGGTAAAGAAAAATACTTTATCCAGTTACGTATAATGTTCTGCTTAAGCCACAGGGAGCCACTGGAGAACCCCGCAGGTTATTGACCCCTGGCTCAGATATACTTATGTTTTCCCTTTGTCTGAGGGGGAGGGACAGTCCAAGACTTTGAAACCCCCTGGATTAAGGCATTTGTATTCAAATGGCCAAACTGAATAAACCCCTAAATTGCCCTTACAATCAATGCACATGGTATATAAAACAGATAAATAACCGTATATGCTTACAGACATGAAAGAGGGACTTTAATTTGACTTTGAGTTGAGTCGTAGGCTGACTAGTGGCTGAAACAGGCAAACAGTTCGGCCTACTTATAGCCTGGATTATCTTTATTTCACTATTTGAGTGGCTTCCCGTTCACCCGGCCTAAAATTAAGTCTGTAAACACTCAAAAATCCAAATTAAATGTTACTAACCTGGCTCTGAACCTTCACCACCTCCGCCACTTGGTTCAGGAACAGGTCGTTGGTGCCTTTGTTGTGTTGGACGACGGCGAAGTTCAGGGCATCTCGGGCCCCTGCGTCATCGATAGAAATATCTCTGAAGCCCCCCACTAAACCCCCCAACCCGACGGCGAAAACCGCCGCAAGAACGGTAAAGATAATCTTCCACATCTCGTTTCTCTTAGTTCAAACGCAATACGGCAAAAACACAACAGTCCGACGTTACCTCCCTATTATATAAACAACAACGTCATGGCTGGTCTGGGCAGTGGGAGTGGCGCATCTCGCAGCCAATCAACAATCTCTGCAACGCAAACGCTCTGATTTGGCATGGACGTATGTACGTAGACGTCGCGCTGGCCTTTGGATCGTACGTCAACATCGCCGCCATTTTGGACCGTCTTATTTCTCAATGGATTTCAAGATTTGGTTTTGAGAATAACGTGTGCATTTTGTGTAATGGTGATACTGAAACAAAAGAACATCAGGCATACCGCCTGTTTTAGATTATAATATTATCTTTTTTGGTGTGTCATTAGCTGATAAAAAAAATTGGACCTGACGATCGACGTTTTACTGCATTTTATTTTTCTTAATTTTACCAATTTCTTTTATTCACAAGGCTAAACTTGTTAAACTCTACCCATCTCCATTGGCTACTATAATGAAATTCAACTTTAAGTCTGAATAAATTCCAAATGTGCCAAAGATCTCTGTAGACTAATTGGAAATTAATGAATGTTGTTAAAACAGTTGCTTAATCAATCCTTATTTATGGGGGTATTTTGCGTTTAATGATGCTTAATTTATGGTTAGTTCACATTTTATTATGCTAAATTTATTTTTATTCTGTGCCTTTTTTTTTTTTTTTTT
>JAJHUR010018857.1:0-13210 GCA_027495735.1 Lutjanus campechanus | reverse complement strand
GTGAATTTGTACTTCATTTCTAATTATCTTGTGTTACTGTGCTTGTATTGCAGAAACCACACACATATTCACTCACTAAAGTTATAAATGGTTGAACTTTATTACCGGACTCCTTTCCTCATTCTCCACCTACCTGCTCATGTGCCCTGACCGACACACTGAAGTGTTTGCTGCCACCTAAGATCCACACACATTACCGTCTCATACAATTTTTTGGTCCTTCGAGCCGGATCGGAGCAACCACTTCAACCGATACATTCAGCATGGAAAGGAGTGACCTATACAGAGAGTCTGATCGCCCGCGCCGACGCAGCCAACTGCCACCATATCTTCAGGACTATGAGGTGAGCTACTCTGCTAAGCAGCGCCTCCCATATGAGGAGCAGGCCAGACAGACCGCTCCTGCTGAGGTTCTACAGTACATCCATTCTATGAGAGAGGAACATGACCGACTGCGACGAGATGTGCAACGCCTTACCCAAGTCATCTCTAGTTCCCCTGTCCTAGCCCCACATCGCCCCATGTCACAGTCCAGACTGCGTGAGGACGAGACATCATCCACACCTGCGCACGCTTGTAATCTGATGCCATCCAGTGGTCACGAGGACCCACATCAGCATGACAGAGCCTCACCGGTGCCAGCCAGGGATAAGTCTCCACACCAACCGGACAGTCAACATGGACAGATAGAGGAGCTCACTCGCAGTCTAAAGGGAGCAGGACTGCAAAGTAAGGGCGCAGCACAGTCATCATCATCCTCCGGTGAGTCATCCCCTCAATCACAAGACTTCCCTCCGCCCACAACCAAGGGAGAGAAGTTTCCTCCACCTCACCAGTCAACCGCTGAGCAATCATCAGAGCACCGCTATCGAGAACAACGCACTCCACAGTCTGACAGCAGGCATCATCCCCAGGTTGATGATGATTATGATCGGCATGTCAGCAGTTACAGTCAGCCTGCCAGAACCCATAGACGGCCCAGTCTGAGAGCCGACTATGATGACGACTACTACAGACAAGACCACAGGTATCCTTCCCCTGATCGCCGTGACAACCGCTACTGCCCTGCTCACGGACATGGCTACTATAGTCATACTGATCAGTACAGGCACTGGGATGACCGCTACCCTGGTGATTCTCATCGCTACTCACCTGACCGCCCGCAACCAGATAAGTGGCCTCGGACTCCAGTCTCCTTCACCAGACCCCCACCAGCAGAGACTTATCGTGGGCCACAACCCACAATCCCTGATCTCGTGCATGAGGACCCACGTGAGTTTGCAAGATTGACGTTAGCTCTGAACAACCTTCTCCCACCTGAGGCTCCAGAACACTTCAAGTATCAGATACTGACTGATCACCTCAAGTGTGAAGAAGCGCTGCTCATCGCTGATTCATACAGCAACAGTCCATTCCCGTTCAGTGACACGATGAGAGCACTTACCGAGATGTACGGTCAGCCTCAACATCTGGCCTTGAAGAGGATCAGCAAGCTGATGGATGGACCCAACATCAGGAGTGGTGACATCAGATCCTTCAAGTCATTTGCTCTCCAGGTCCGCGCACTAGTAGGCATGTTGCATCAGCTGGGAGAACAAGGTCGGACGGAGCTGAGGTGTGGCTCACACGTATCTCGCCTCTTAGCCAAGTTGCCATACGACCTAAGAGCCAACTTCCAGAGATTCGTGAACCCCATCTACACTCCTATACCAACGCTGCTGGACCTAGCTGACTGGCTGGAGTATGAGGTGCGCGTCCAGGTCATCGGAGACCAGTACTGTGACCACTCAGACAGAGAGAAACCAGCTACACGGAAGGAGAGGCGTCCTGAGTACAAGTCTCATAAGGCCACGACTATTCTCCATGGCAGCGAACAGAAGAGGAAGTCAGAGACAGACACAACTGCCTCACAGGAGAAACCAAAGAAGTACTGTCCATTCTGCGACACTGTGCTGCACTACTTGAACCAGTGCAGTAACTTCAAACTCTTGTCGAAGGACCAGAAGACTGAGTGGATCAAGTCAAACAAGAGGTGCTGGAGATGCGGCCGTGAGCACCAGGCGGCCAGGTGTAACCTCAAAGCTAAGTGCAAACAGTGTGAACGACGGCACCTTGAGGTTCTTCATGAGGTCAACACCAGCCAAAGTGCAACAGCGTCTGCTAAGCCCAGCTCAACCGAAGAAAGCACCTGCTTGGTAAGCTCCATCTCCGAGACGCTCTACGTAGACCGACCAACCAACAGCAGCCAGGTTCTACTCAAGTTGAGTCGTGTCCTCCTTAAGAGTGGTGCCAAGGTGATCGAGACCTACGCTATATTGGATGATGGTTCGGAGCGTACCATCCTCTTATGCGAAGCAGCTGATCACTTGGGGCTTCAAGGAGAACCTGAGGACCTAGCACTCCGCACCGTCAGGCAAGAGGTTTGCACCATCCATGGCGCCACCGTGTCATTCTCTGTAGCTCCAGCATCACCGCCCGGCAAATCCTTTCAGATCCACAGAGCCTTCACTGCCAAGGAACTCGGCCTCGCCCGCCATACTTACCCAGTAAGAGCTCTACAGGAGAGGTACCGCCATCTCAAGGACCTGCCACTGCCGGACATAAGGGAGGCACAGCCACTGCTGCTCATCGGGTCAGATAATCCGCATCTTATCACTCCAGTGGAGCCAGTACGTCTGGGTCCCCCCGGCGGACCTGCAGCTGTGCGCACCAGACTCGGGTGGACTCTACAAGGCCCCTCAAGGTTCCTGCGTCACTGGTTGACACCCCAGCAGTGTCTTTTCACCTCCAGCGCCTCACCAGAAGCCGAGCTCTTCAGCCATGTCGAGAAACTGTGGCAACTGGACACCTTACCATACCGGAGTGAGCGGCTCATTACCAGGTCCAGACAAGATGCTGAGGCCATCCGAAGGCTTGAGGAGAAAACAATCAGGGTCACAGTGGATGGAGTGAAGCGTTACGCCACGCCATTACTGTGGAAGCAGAATCGCCCTCCGCTCCATGCCACTCCGGAGGCCGTCCTGGCTCAGCTACGGGGGACAGAGAGGCGGCTAGCCAGAGACCCAGAAAGGGCAGCGGCCTACTCCAAGGAGATACACAAACTCCTTGACGCTGGCTACGTCACACCTGTGTCACCTGCAGAGGCTGCGAAGGATAACCGTTCGTGGTTCATCCCGCACCACATGGTGCAACACAATGGTAAATACAGGATAGTCTTCAACTGCTCCTTCGCATTCGAGGGTCAGAGCTTGAACGACCACCTCTTGCCAGGGCCCACACTGGGAGCCAGCTTGTTGGGAGTCCTCCTCAGGTTCAGAGAACATCCAGTCGCTATCAGTAGCGATGTGAAGGGGATGTTCCACCAGGTTCGTCTGCTGGAAGAGGACAAACCCTTCCTCTGCTTCCTGTGGCGAGACATGAAGGTAGATCAGAGACCTACTGTCTACAAATGGCAGGTGCTCCCCTTTGGGACTACATGCAGCCCGTGCTGCGCAGTCTTTGCCCTTCAGTCCCATGTCCAGAAGCACACCGCGCCAGAAGAGGATGCACGTCTGTCAGTGGAACGTAATTTCTACGTTGACAACTGTTTGCAGAGCCTCCCCTCGGAAGTGCAAGCTAAGAAGTTAGTGGACCGCCTGCAGTCTCTCCTCATGGAGGGCGGATTCGAACTGAGGCAATGGGCCAGTAACGTTCCTGCAGTCATCAGCCACTTACCAGCTGAGTCCCGGTCAGAGAGCAGCGTACTCTGGTTCTCCCAAGAGTCAGCGGATCCCCAAGAACGCACTCTTGGACTTGTATGGCAGTGCAAGTCTGATACACTCTGGTACAAACGCCACCAGAGCGAAAGTCCAGAGCCGACTATGCGCAACATCTATCGGCTGCTTGCCCAGCAGTACGATCCTCTTGGCTTCCTTATCCCATACACGACCAGAGCCAAAGTCATCGTGCAACATCTCTGGAATAAAAAAAGAGGATGGGATGATCCCCACTTACCAGAAGATCTGCTCCAAGCCTGGCGTGTGTGGGAAAGTGAACTGTCCCAGCTGTCGCAAATAACCCTGCCAAGATGCTATACCGACCCAAGTTTGGACTGCAGCGACAGCACTCGGAGTATTCATGTGTTCTGTGATGCTTCCGAGCGGGCATATGGGTCCGTAGCTTATCTGCGCACCGACAGAGGTGAAGGACAAGTCTGCGTGGCCTTCCTGGCTGCCCGGTCAAGAGTGGCACCCAAGAAGCAACTCTCAATCCCCAGGCTGGAACTGTGCGGAGCTCTAACAGGAGCACAGTTGGCTTCTGTCCTGAAGAAAGAGCTCACTCTCGACATACAGGAAGTGGTGTATTGGACAGATTCGACTACAGTACTCACCTGGCTCCATTCGGATTCATGCAGATATAAAGTGTTTGTCGGAACCAGAGTAGCAGAAATACAAGAGCTCTCTGACCCAACATCCTGGCGCTACATTGACTCAGGGACCAATCCCGCCGACGACATCACTAGAGGTAAACCACTGGTTCAGCTTGCTGAAGACAACCGATGGAGTCGGGGGCCATCCTTTCTTCAGCTGCAGGCTGACCACTGGCCTAAGGCACCTGTTGGAGAACTTCCAGAGGAAGCGGGTGAGCTGAGGAAGACAGTGTTCTGTGGCGTGTTGGTGGGGTCAACCAGTTCAGCAGTACCTGACATCCAACAGTTCAGCGCCTACCAGGACCTCCTGAAGGCCACCATACAATCGCTGCACGGGGCGGCCACTATCACCGATCCTCCAGCCGCTGACGATTTCCAAAGGGCTGAGCATGCCCTGCTGAGACATGCCCAGATGGAGAGCTTTCCAGGAGAGTTTGCACTACTCAAAGCAGGAAAGACCATCCCCTCCAGCAGCAGACTGCTTACCCTCGCTCCTGTGTATGACAAGTCCTCTGACCTGATTAGGGTAGGAGGTAGACTCCGCAGGTGTGATGTCCTGAGCCCTGAAGTTCTGCATCCAATACTTCTAGACCCTTCCCACCCAGTCACCAAGCTCCTAATCCAGCACTGTGACGCTCAGCTGCGCCATCCTGGAGCTGAACGCGTCTTTGCAGAGCTCCGCAGGAAGTACTGGATTTTGAGAGGCAGAGAAGCAGTGAGGAAATATCAACACCACTGTCCCGAGTGTAAGAAGTGGAGAGGTCAACCAGCAGTCCCGAGAATGGCAGATCTCCCCCCTTCAAGTCTAAGACTCTTCCGACCTGCCTTCTACTCAACCGGGATGGACTGCTTCGGCCCTATGCTCATCAAAGTCGGACGACGCAATGAGAAGAGGTGGGGCATCCTTTTCAAGTGTCTTACTACGCGAGCAGTCCATCTCGATCTGGTGGCGAACATGGACGCTGATTCATTCCTGATGTCACTCCGACGGTTTGTAGCTCGTCGAGGGAAGCCTTTTGAGCTCCTATCGGATCAAGGCACCAACTTTAAGGGTGGAAGTAAGGAGCTGCATGAGGCATTCAAAGCCATGGAGCCAGCCCTTCGTGAACAGCTGGCGGAAGAACAGATCCGGTTCCGCTTCAATCCCCCTAACGCTCCCCATTTTGGTGGGTCTTGGGAAAGAGAGGTCCGATCCGTGAAGGCAGCTCTGCGCACCACATTGGGAGCTCAAACTGTGTCAGAGGAGGTGCTGAGGACTGTCTTGCTTGAGGTGGAGAGCATCCTCAACTCCAGGCCCTTGGGTTACGTCTCCACAGACCTAGCAGACCCAGATCCGGTCACACCCAACTCCTTGTTGATGGGGCGGCCAGACTGCTCTCTGCCACCAGTGGTCTACCCGGAGTCAGAGCTGCTCAGTCGCAAGAGATGGAGACATACTCAAGTCCTGTCTGACCATTTCTGGAAGCACTACGTACGGCACTTCCTGCCCACCTTACAGACACGGCAGAAATGGCACACCGAGAAGGACAACATCACTGTTGGAACTGTGGTCCTTATTGTCGATCAGCAAACTCCAAGAGCTCTCTGGCAAGTAGGAACAGTGAAAACCGTCATACCCGGGGCCGATGGTCGGGTTAGGACCGCAGTCGTCCAAGTCAAGGACCGGACCTACACTCGCCCAGTGGTGCGGCTCATCGTGCTTCCGGCTCTACCCCAGGATGGTACTAAGATGTAGTACTGAAGAGCCCCACCAGTGACAAATTTGCACACCAAATTTGGGGGCGGCTGTGCAAAAGGTCGTCCCTCTGAGTACTGTTCTTTAAGACTATTGTTAATCATCGCACATGTGAGTTCCCACACTGCCGCGGTCTTTGAATGCACCGCAGACGTGTCGATCCTCTGGCCGGAGAAAACAGCTGAGTGACTCTGCAGTGTGTGCGTCTAAAAGCAGTGAGTTATGTTGTTGTGTCACATGTGTACCTTTTGTTGATATTTCTGTGCACTCATAAGTCAAGTAATGACATTCCGGTCGTTTTGGTTAGTGGAATTTATGATGTTATAAAGAGTTAGCCACTAATTAGTGGCAGGTAGTTAGCTGCTAATGAGAAGTTATGCTAGCTCACTGTGTAGCTAAGCTCTGTTGTTTACATTCGCATTTCACATCTTACCGCTCACTCTGTGGATTGATCACTGTGATTTCAGTTATAAATAATATTTTGAGCCGTATCTAAGTCATGCTCTGGTTAGAAACACATATAATTGGCTCAGTATATTTTTATGTGAATTTGTACTTCATTTCTAATTATCTTGTGTTACTGTGCTTGTATTGCAGAAACCACACACATATTCACTCACGAAAGTTATATAAATGGTTGAACTTTATTACCGGACTCCTTTCCTCATTCTCCACCTACCTGCTCATGTGCCCTGACCGACACACTGAAGTGTTTGCTGCCACCTAAGATCCACACACATTACCGTCTCATACAATTTTTTGGTCCTTCGAGCCGGATCGGAGCAACCACTTCAACCGATACATTCAGCATGGAAAGGAGTGACCTATACAGAGAGTCTGATCGCCCGCGCCGACGCAGCCAACTGCCACCATATCTTCAGGACTATGAGGTGAGCTACTCTGCTAAGCAGCGCCTCCCATATGAGGAGCAGGCCAGACAGACCGCTCCTGCTGAGGTTCTACAGTACATCCATTCTATGAGAGAGGAACATGACCGACTGCGACGAGATGTGCAACGCCTTACCCAAGTCATCTCTAGTTCCCCTGTCCTAGCCCCACATCGCCCCATGTCACAGTCCAGACTGCGTGAGGACGAGACATCATCCACACCTGCGCACGCTTGTAATCTGATGCCATCCAGTGGTCACGAGGACCCACATCAGCATGACAGAGCCTCACCGGTGCCAGCCAGGGATAAGTCTCCACACCAACCGGACAGTCAACATGGACAGATAGAGGAGCTCACTCGCAGTCTAAAGGGAGCAGGACTGCAAAGTAAGGGCGCAGCACAGTCATCATCATCCTCCGGTGAGTCATCCCCTCAATCACAAGACTTCCCTCCGCCCACAACCAAGGGAGAGAAGTTTCCTCCACCTCACCAGTCAACCGCTGAGCAATCATCAGAGCACCGCTATCGAGAACAACGCACTCCACAGTCTGACAGCAGGCATCATCCCCAGGTTGATGATGATTATGATCGGCATGTCAGCAGTTACAGTCAGCCTGCCAGAACCCATAGACGGCCCAGTCTGAGAGCCGACTATGATGACGACTACTACAGACAAGACCACAGGTATCCTTCCCCTGATTGCCGTGACAACCGCTACCGCCCTTCTCACGGACATGGCTACTATAGTCATACTGATCAGTACAGGCACTGGGATGACCGCTACCCTGGTGATTCTCATCGCTACTCACCTGACCGCCCGCAACCAGATAAGTGGCCTCGGACTCCAGTCTCCTTCACCAGACCCCCACCAGCAGAGACTTATCGTGGGCCACAACCCACAATCCCTGATCTCGTGCATGAGGACCCACGTGAGTTTGCAAGATTGACGTTAGCTCTGAACAACCTTCTCCCACCTGAGGCTCCAGAACACTTCAAGTATCAGATACTGACTGATCACCTCAAGTGTGAAGAAGCACTGCTCATCGCTGATTCATACAGCAACAGTCCATTCCCGTTCAGTGACACGATGAGAGCACTTACCGAGATGTACGGTCAGCCTCAACATCTGGCCTTGAAGAGGATCAGCAAGCTGATGGATGGACCCAACATCAGGAGTGGTGACATCAGATCCTTCAAGTCATTTGCTCTCCAGGTCCGCGCACTAGTAGGCATGTTGCATCAGCTGGGAGAACAAGGTCGGACGGAGCTGAGGTGTGGCTCACACGTATCTCGCCTCTTAGCCAAGTTGCCATACGACCTAAGAGCCAACTTCCAGAGATTCGTGAACCCCATCTACACTCCTATACCAACGCTGCTGGACCTAGCTGACTGGCTGGAGTATGAGGTGCGCGTCCAGGTCATCGGAGACCAGTACTGTGACCACTCAGACAGAGAGAAACCAGCTACACGGAAGGAGAGGCGTCCTGAGTACAAGTCTCATAAGGCCACGACTATTCTCCATGGCAGCGAACAGAAGAGGAAGTCAGAGACAGACACAACTGCCTCACAGGAGAAACCAAAGAAGTACTGTCCATTCTGCGACACTGTGCTGCACTACTTGAACCAGTGCAGTAACTTCAAACTCTTGTCGAAGGACCAGAAGACTGAGTGGATCAAGTCAAACAAGAGGTGCTGGAGATGCGGCCGTGAGCACCAGGCGGCCAGGTGTAACCTCAAAGCTAAGTGCAAACAGTGTGAACGACGGCACCTTGAGGTTCTTCATGAGGTCAACACCAGCCAAAGTGCAACAGCGTCTGCTAAGCCCAGCTCAACCGAAGAAAGCACCTGCTTGGTAAGCTCCATCTCCGAGACGCTCTACGTAGACCGACCAACCAACAGCAGCCAGGTTCTACTCAAGTTGAGTCGTGTCCTCCTTAAGAGTGGTGCCAAGGTGATCGAGACCTACGCTATATTGGATGATGGTTCGGAGCGTACCATCCTCTTATGCGAAGCAGCTGATCACTTGGGGCTTCAAGGAGAACCTGAGGACCTAGCACTCCGCACCGTCAGGCAAGAGGTTTGCACCATCCATGGCGCCACCGTGTCATTCTCTGTAGCTCCAGCATCACCGCCCGGCAAATCCTTTCAGATCCACAGAGCCTTCACTGCCAAGGAACTCGGCCTCGCCCGCCATACTTACCCAGTAAGAGCTCTACAGGAGAGGTACCGCCATCTCAAGGACCTGCCACTGCCGGACATAAGGGAGGCACAGCCACTGCTGCTCATCGGGTCAGATAATCCGCATCTTATCACTCCAGTGGAGCCAGTACGTCTGGGTCCCCCCGGCGGACCTGCAGCTGTGCGCACCAGACTCGGGTGGACTCTACAAGGCCCCTCAAGGTTCCTGCGTCACTGGTTGACACCCCAGCAGTGTCTTTTCACCTCCAGCGCCTCACCAGAAGCCGAGCTCTTCAGCCATGTCGAGAAACTGTGGCAACTGGACACCTTACCATACCGGAGTGAGCGGCTCATTACCAGGTCCAGACAAGATGCTGAGGCCATCCGAAGGCTTGAGGAGAAAACAATCAGGGTCACAGTGGATGGAGTGAAGCGTTACGCCACGCCATTACTGTGGAAGCAGAATCGCCCTCCGCTCCATGCCACTCCGGAGGCCGTCCTGGCTCAGCTACGGGGGACAGAGAGGCGGCTAGCCAGAGACCCAGAAAGGGCAGCGGCCTACTCCAAGGAGATACACAAACTCCTTGACGCTGGCTACGTCACACCTGTGTCACCTGCAGAGGCTGCGAAGGATAACCGTTCGTGGTTCATCCCGCACCACATGGTGCAACACAATGGTAAATACAGGATAGTCTTCAACTGCTCCTTCGCATTCGAGGGTCAGAGCTTGAACGACCACCTCTTGCCAGGGCCCACACTGGGAGCCAGCTTGTTGGGAGTCCTCCTCAGGTTCAGAGAACATCCAGTCGCTATCAGTAGCGATGTGAAGGGGATGTTCCACCAGGTTCGTCTGCTGGAAGAGGACAAACCCTTCCTCTGCTTCCTGTGGCGAGACATGAAGGTAGATCAGAGACCTACTGTCTACAAATGGCAGGTGCTCCCCTTTGGGACTACATGCAGCCCGTGCTGCGCAGTCTTTGCCCTTCAGTCCCATGTCCAGAAGCACACCGCGCCAGAAGAGGATGCACGTCTGTCAGTGGAACGTAATTTCTACGTTGACAACTGTTTGCAGAGCCTCCCCTCGGAAGTGCAAGCTAAGAAGTTAGTGGACCGCCTGCAGTCTCTCCTCATGGAGGGCGGATTCGAACTGAGGCAATGGGCCAGTAACGTTCCTGCAGTCATCAGCCACTTACCAGCTGAGTCCCGGTCAGAGAGCAGCGTACTCTGGTTCTCCCAAGAGTCAGCGGATCCCCAAGAACGCACTCTTGGACTTGTATGGCAGTGCAAGTCTGATACACTCTGGTACAAACGCCACCAGAGCGAAAGTCCAGAGCCGACTATGCGCAACATCTATCGGCTGCTTGCCCAGCAGTACGATCCTCTTGGCTTCCTTATCCCATACACGACCAGAGCCAAAGTCATCGTGCAACATCTCTGGAATAAAAAAAGAGGATGGGATGATCCCCACTTACCAGAAGATCTGCTCCAAGCCTGGCGTGTGTGGGAAAGTGAACTGTCCCAGCTGTCGCAAATAACCCTGCCAAGATGCTATACCGACCCAAGTTTGGACTGCAGCGACAGCACTCGGAGTATTCATGTGTTCTGTGATGCTTCCGAGCGGGCATATGGGTCCGTAGCTTATCTGCGCACCGACAGAGGTGAAGGACAAGTCTGCGTGGCCTTCCTGGCTGCCCGGTCAAGAGTGGCACCCAAGAAGCAACTCTCAATCCCCAGGCTGGAACTGTGCGGAGCTCTAACAGGAGCACAGTTGGCTTCTGTCCTGAAGAAAGAGCTCACTCTCGACATACAGGAAGTGGTGTATTGGACAGATTCGACTACAGTACTCACCTGGCTCCATTCGGATTCATGCAGATATAAAGTGTTTGTCGGAACCAGAGTAGCAGAAATACAAGAGCTCTCTGACCCAACATCCTGGCGCTACATTGACTCAGGGACCAATCCCGCCGACGACATCACTAGAGGTAAACCACTGGTTCAGCTTGCTGAAGACAACCGATGGAGTCGGGGGCCATCCTTTCTTCAGCTGCAGGCTGACCACTGGCCTAAGGCACCTGTTGGAGAACTTCCAGAGGAAGCGGGTGAGCTGAGGAAGACAGTGTTCTGTGGCGTGTTGGTGGGGTCAACCAGTTCAGCAGTACCTGACATCCAACAGTTCAGCGCCTACCAGGACCTCCTGAAGGCCACCATACAATCGCTGCACGGGGCGGCCACTATCACCGATCCTCCAGCCGCTGACGATTTCCAAAGGGCTGAGCATGCCCTGCTGAGACATGCCCAGATGGAGAGCTTTCCAGGAGAGTTTGCACTACTCAAAGCAGGAAAGACCATCCCCTCCAGCAGCAGACTGCTTACCCTCGCTCCTGTGTATGACAAGTCCTCTGACCTGATTAGGGTAGGAGGTAGACTCCGCAGGTGTGATGTCCTGAGCCCTGAAGTTCTGCATCCAATACTTCTAGACCCTTCCCACCCAGTCACCAAGCTCCTAATCCAGCACTGTGACGCTCAGCTGCGCCATCCTGGAGCTGAACGCGTCTTTGCAGAGCTCCGCAGGAAGTACTGGATTTTGAGAGGCAGAGAAGCAGTGAGGAAATATCAACACCACTGTCCCGAGTGTAAGAAGTGGAGAGGTCAACCAGCAGTCCCGAGAATGGCAGATCTCCCCCCTTCAAGTCTAAGACTCTTCCGACCTGCCTTCTACTCAACCGGGATGGACTGCTTCGGCCCTATGCTCATCAAAGTCGGACGACGCAATGAGAAGAGGTGGGGCATCCTTTTCAAGTGTCTTACTACGCGAGCAGTCCATCTCGATCTGGTGGCGAACATGGACGCTGATTCATTCCTGATGTCACTCCGACGGTTTGTAGCTCGTCGAGGGAAGCCTTTTGAGCTCCTATCGGATCAAGGCACCAACTTTAAGGGTGGAAGTAAGGAGCTGCATGAGGCATTCAAAGCCATGGAGCCAGCCCTTCGTGAACAGCTGGCGGAAGAACAGATCCGGTTCCGCTTCAATCCCCCTAACGCTCCCCATTTTGGTGGGTCTTGGGAAAGAGAGGTCCGATCCGTGAAGGCAGCTCTGCGCACCACATTGGGAGCTCAAACTGTGTCAGAGGAGGTGCTGAGGACTGTCTTGCTTGAGGTGGAGAGCATCCTCAACTCCAGGCCCTTGGGTTACGTCTCCACAGACCTAGCAGACCCAGATCCGGTCACACCCAACTCCTTGTTGATGGGGCGGCCAGACTGCTCTCTGCCACCAGTGGTCTACCCGGAGTCAGAGCTGCTCAGTCGCAAGAGATGGAGACATACTCAAGTCCTGTCTGACCATTTCTGGAAGCACTACGTACGGCACTTCCTGCCCACCTTACAGACACGGCAGAAATGGCACACCGAGAAGGACAACATCACTGTTGGAACTGTGGTCCTTATTGTCGATCAGCAAACTCCAAGAGCTCTCTGGCAAGTAGGAACAGTGAAAACCGTCATACCCGGGGCCGATGGTCGGGTTAGGACCGCAGTCGTCCAAGTCAAGGACCGGACCTACACTCGCCCAGTGGTGCGGCTCATCGTGCTTCCGGCTCTACCCCAGGATGGTACTAAGATGTAGTACTGAAGAGCCCCACCAGTGACAAATTTGCACACCAAATTTGGGGGCGGCTGTGCAAAAGGTCGTCCCTCTGAGTACTGTTCTTTAAGACTATTGTTAATCATCGCACATGTGAGTTCCCACACTGCCGCGGTCTTTGAATGCACCGCAGACGTGTCGATCCTCTGGCCTGAGAAAACAGCTGAGTGACTCTGCAGTGTGTGCGTCTAAAAGCAGTGAGTTATGTTGTTGTGTCACATGTGTACCTTTTGTTGATATTTCTGTGCACTCATAAGTCAAGTAATGACATTCTGGTCGTTTTGGTTAGTGGAATTTATGATGTTATAAAGAGTTAGCCACTAATTAGTGGCAGGTAGTTAGCTGCTAATGAGAAGTTAT
>JAJHUR010018355.1:581-12189 GCA_027495735.1 Lutjanus campechanus | reverse complement strand
ATTCTGGAGCTCCAAATACTCACTAGATCCACAAATGTAGATAAATCCACTGCTGAAAACAGTCCCCAACAAATGCACTCTTTCCCCCCTACAGTTATGTGACAGTAACGACCTGTTTTGACCTAAATTCTAAGGTTAAAATGCTCACAAAGACAATGATAACATGCTGATGTTTGTCAGATTTATCATACTTAATTTATCTGCTAATTAAGCATGTTAGCATGCTAATTAGCACTAAACAAAGTACAGCTGAGGCTGATGGGATCATTAGTCATTAGGCCAAAGTACTGGACAAATGAATATATTGACTAGATGATAACACTACAGGAAAAGTCCAACATGTTATCACAGCAGTTCATGAAACAGTTGCAAAATTGTATCTATCAGAATTGTGTACATGGACATAACTTGTATATATTTTTTTGTGACTTTCAAGCTAATGTATCATCCACTGTTGTATTCTTCTCATGATAAATATGCAATGTCTGACTGCACTTTCAAAATAAACATCTTGGGTATGTTTAGGCACCAAAACTACTTAGTTCACTTGGTTCAGGAAAAGGGGTGGATGGTTTAGATTTAAAAAAAAAAATCCTTAAAACAATCAACTTTAACTGTTGGTCTTGCACAGGAACTAAAGCCTGGTCTCCTGAGTGAACATCCTTTGTTTATTGGAACTCATCCACCCACCCCACCTCCTCCATAGACTTTCTCGCCCTTTATACTGCGATTGTCCTTATTACTTTGAAAGTCATGCCGACCGTGACGGGCTGCAGTATAGGCCATAAGTCCCGCCTCCTCCATGTTAACCGATAGCACATGGGCCAAACTAAGTACACATCAAATAATTTTTTCTGTAATTTTAGGCTGTTCTTATCATGCTGATGTTTGTTCAAGTGTTATTTTTCTGATCAGTTTGGTTTTAATTAGTCATTTGATGCTGTTAAAAGGGGTTTCACATCATGATTGACGGCTGAGCTCTACTTGCAATTGAGTCAGCTGGATAAATGGGCCTGATCACTACTGCGCAGACTCAAAATAACGTCACCAGCACAAGATGGCAGTGCTCGCATCCGGGATATTTTGGCTGTGTTTTTTAGCTTATGTGACCCTTTTCATTCAAACTGTCAGATTCTTTCATCCTATTGTCACCCCATGATTGATTCTTCAGATGTTGTGTCAGTTCCACTCACAATTGCAGGGATTATCTCATTGGTTTCTGGGTTCGATGGGGGTGGAGGCGGGGGCGGCGGTGGTGGTGGTGATGGTGGCGTGGGCAGGACTTGCGGATGAGGCCCGTACAGGAACTGGATGCCTTGCTTGTCGTCCTCGCTCAGCTTCAGCGGGTAGGTGAAGGAGTAGTATGCGGACATGATGGCCCCCGGCACCCTGGAGTGCTGCAGGCCCAGAACGTGCCCGAACTCATGGGCAGCAACCTGGAGAAGATCTGTGCCTGCAAGGGGGGTAGAAAATCCTCAGAGGATGCAAAATCACACCTGGTTCAAATGGTGTCTGAAAATAGTTTGAGGCGGTTGTTTTGACCTGCTTGCGGTGGCAGACGGTGGGGATTTTGCTACCTGAGACGATACAGTGTCAACAAAAAGCCATAAAAAGCCCCCAGTGCTTCCTTTGTCTGCTGACTCATGTCTGCTCATAGTTATCTGTTTCCCTGATGGAGCCTGCTGTTATACGTGCATCAGATGTATTTTGAGTTTACATACGGGAGTTGATGATGAACTCAACTGGTGAGATTGTTTGTGCATCAAAGATATATTAGTTGTGTTGCAATAAAAAATAAAATTAATACTGCATTTAAAGGTTTCAAATAGTTTTACAATGGTTTATTGAAGTAATACACCAACAAAACAAAACAGACTAGCTCATGACAAAAATCCTCTAAACTCCTCTAAAACTCTGTACTGATAAATTTAAGTATTGGACACAATGGTACCTGCATGTGAATATGGACGGCAGCATATTGTTGCGGTGCCAGACAAGGAAAAGCCGATCAGTACCACGTTATAATCTGGAAAAGTTTATTGTGTTTATAAATATGATAGGGTTGTATATTGTAATGATGTGAAAAATGTATTGTTATAACAAACTTTTCACGTGATATTGATTCTGTTGTATCTTATCTGGCATGGCAGCAACATGCTTCTGTACTTTAATATGACTTCATATGAGCCTGTATTTTATTCTTTATTGTTATTATGTTATTATGAATATGCAACTATAATAAATTTGAAGAGGTATTAATTAATGTATTGTTCCTCATGACCTGGTCTGTTCTGTTACTCTATTTTAGAGTCTTATTGTCCTAAAAAAAAACTATGAAAATGAAGTCAAAAAGAAATAAATATTAGGTGTTAAACTAAAAACAATCTCTTTGTCTTCACCCTCTCAGGCAAACACTCACCCATGTGGTTTTTGAGGGTCCAGGACTCATCGTAGTCAAAGTGAATGTCGCCTTGTCGGTGTGTTTTGGGGAAGAAGGCGTGAGCAAGAATCCCACCCGGGCCGTCGAAGGGAAGGTTGTCTCCATGCCAGTATCTACAGGTCCGTAAATCAAACACTCATCAGGACAACAATATACATGCCACTGAACTTTATAAATCAGTTTTTCAACAAAAAATAAAGAAGCTTTGAATCGATGTCAACAAGTATCAACGGTCTGCCCGTCACAATTTATGAACCAGAACAAGCTGACATACTGAAATTGTTTGTTTTGTCTGACCAACAACCCAAAACCCAAATATATTCAGCTTGTTATCACAGAAGGCCAAAACAAAACCATCAAGCCTTCACATGTTAGAAGCTGGAATCTAAAAACTGCCTTAAAAAAATTAAATGTTTTGAGTAAGCTGAGTAACTGAAATGTGTCAGCTCTTCAATAAAAAGCCCCAAAATCTGCAAACTGCAGTAAAAGATTATCAAAAGAGTCAAAAATATATCTGAGCTAATCAATGAATCAGTTAGTTAAATAACTAAAAAAGAAATATAAAACAAACAAAGTGTTTTCTTTTGAAATCGTTTCAGCTGATAAAATAAATTAAAACTTAGATTTTACTCTAATATTTATCTTCATCTGTCTCTTGCTCGTTTTTATCTTCCAGGTCTTTAGATTTCCTGCTTTTCTGGGTCTTGGCTCCAGTGATAGTTCATTTCGTATTTTCCTCACACATCATTTTCCATGTTCTCTACCATTTTTCTTATTTTCCTTCTTATATGATAATGAGACACACATGTGGGGGAGCGTGTGTGGTTTGTCAGCGTAAATTGTAGAAGTTAACCGCAGTAATGAGATGCTTTATTTTTGTCAAAATTCAAAACAATATTCTGAGGTATATTCGTGCAGCAGAATACAAACAAAGGCTGCTGTGACATGACAAACAATAAAGCTTGAATTGTGATTCAGAAGGGGAAAAACAAGAAATCGCTTCAGGAACAACAAACCAAGTAACATAAAAGAGAATGAGTCATTTCCAAGATGACACTGATCCCTCATAAATCTCCATTTTTATATCTAGTTTGTATCTGCTTGTCCTTTCTTGTTTAACTATCTCTTGTTTTTATCTTTGTTGTTCTCTGAAGCTTTTTGCAACAAAGATCTTTGTCAAAATCTGATTTGAGCTGCTCTGATTCTGACGGCCTAAACTCACAGAGAGACTGAAAATGTTTTGAGTTCAACCATGAAAAGAAAGAGGCAAACATCAGTTCAGTCAGCCATGAAACAATAGAGGAGCTGATGCAGTAAAACATGAGTTCTTAAAGACTGGAGTGGTACATAGTCTCCTACATTTCTCCTACAAAACTCCTACATTTAGTTTATCAGTCAAATCAATTTAAAGATGTCGTATTGGACTCTGGAATATTGTGATGGCCATCATCAAGGACTTTTTTCTGACGTTTTATAGACAAAATGTTGACTAATGATTAAACCAGAAAACAATCATGAGGAAGATTGTTAAATACAGCCTTAGTCTTGTTTATGAGTTAACTTCTTTTAGTGAATTAGGAGCAACATATCCGCATCATTTTTGGCCATCTAGCTGTGTGGCTCTAGAGGAGGCGGTGTCTGTCAGCTTCTGCACTTTAGTCCAGACTGAATAATGTCAACAACGGTTATATATCCTGATTTCTTTGGTGATCTCCTGACATTTGATCCAGTGCCACCACCACAATGACATTTTTGTCCAGAGTGAAACATGTGCAGTCGGTTGTGCTGAACATTATAACTGCTCAACATCAATATATTCACTCTGTAATAGTGAGCATGTTTGCATTTAGCCTAAAGCAGATCGGGCCTGAAGTACAGAGTTACAGAGCTGCTACAGTGGCTGTAGACTTTATAATGCAACACATGCTGGCTGGATGTGTCTGGAAGACATCTGAGTACAGCAGCTGATCTGAGGAACAAATTCATTTGCTGGATTTCTGGAGAGCAGCTTGTCAGCACTGCCGGGAAAACAGGACAGTGTATTGTGTGCATCGAGATACCACCAGTGTATGGGCTTCAATAGAAAACAATGGGATGTGGGGTTTTGACACATCATACTCTGCCTGTGTTGCCCTTTAGTCCGAGCCACTTAGTTTTAAATTTCTGTGAAAGTGTTACAACAGTGAGGCTGTATTTATGGTGCATTCAATTTGATTGGGAAGTTGGAATTTCTGACGCAGAAAGTTGGAGGAACCTCATCAAATCCTGACCTCAGAATCCAAGATGGCTGCTCCCTGTATCAACGGTACTGAAAGCTGTATTAATAAACCGTTCATTAGCACTGCCTTAGTGCCTTTTGTGTCTCATTAAAGCAGTCGTACACACAGTAGTGGTAGTTTCAGTCAGGATCAACGTGGCTGCTAACATGGCTAAAAATATTACTATTCTGCTCTTTTGCCAAAAAACAAATTGCTTTTGCAATAATATCAGCTTGTGTTCAGCCTCCTTTTCACCATATTTAAAGATATTTTTTCCACATTTCAGTCCTCCCACCTTGTGAAGTCGATGCGGATGTCAGCGTTCCCACTGCGGATCTCGGTGAAGGTGAGCGGGGTGACGTCACTCCAGATTTTCAGCGCTTCCTGAAAGACACGTCGCACCTTTTCCTCACCCATCTGCCAGGGAAACCGGACGATCCTGCAGGGGGGCCAATGCAGGTGTCAAACACACAAACACACAGGATGTATAGTAGCAGAAGGGGGACCACCAGCCTTGCATGCCTCCCTCTAATCTGATATCTGCAGTCATCTCATCAGCGGGGAGGTGTGCGGTTACTGATGCCCCCTGGCTCAACAAAGCAAACAAAAACAAAATGAAAAACGCAGCAGCGTGGTCCCCTCCCTTTCCTTTTTGATAAAACCACCCAACATGGTAAGTGAAAAAAAGAAGAGAAAGCTCCTTATCTTACCAACAGGACACAGAACACTTCATAAATCATATAGAAAATGAAGTAAATCTAGTAAATTTAACATTGTTTACACCTCAAATCAGACAGTTCCCACTGCAGTAAAACGAAACTAAAACCTCATATTTCAGTTTGCAATAAATCAACAACAACCAACAAATTAGATAGCATTTGGTCACAGTTTATGCAGACAGGCCACAGGTTCAATCCTGACATTAAAGGAATAGTTGGAAAACTACAAACTCTTGTTTTCACGCTGCTGCTTGGGTTCAGATTAAATAAACAATCTACAATGTGTTTATTAGAGAGATTTAAAGGTGTTTCATGGATTATTTAACTTCGGACAGAAGTTATGCACACAAATACACAAAAAGTGTATTTACCAAAATGTTAAACTATTCCTTTAACCTTCATCTGTTAATGCTGGATATGAGCATTTTGAGCTGTTGGTTCTTGTTTATTTAGGAATCCTGCTGACCAGAGGAGCAATCAGCCAGTCTTCATGGGGTATGCTTCTACACAGGGTTTATTTGTGTAAAGATATAGTTAGTTAGTTATAAAATAGTTATTTTCTGCATCAATTAAGTGGAGCTGCAGATATATAATTACAGCTACTGTAGACCAACAAAACCGTCTCCAAGAAGGCTGTCAGCCTCTCTCTCGGGCCTCTCTGCTGTATTTACTGCTTTGGATCTTGAGAAAAATGTGTTGTATCATTTTATGGCACAAAATAGGAAGAAGGGCTGTCAGCCTGGAGCATGTTGTTTTACCTGGAAGACGTTATACAGGCTGTATTTCAGCTCTGGTCCTTTATTGTGCACGGAGGGTCAAGAGAGTCAGGAAGTAGCAGGGTTTATGGGAAACGTGTTCTTAATTTAGAGACACACGAGCAATAAAAATACGACTAATATTCATCTCAACCACTGTCCCTCCTGTTTACATAAAGTATGTATAATATGGAGAGAGGTATTTTCTGAGAAAAATGTCAGTTTACACCCGGACCACACTCTGCATTGAAGACCTGCATTAAAGAACTTACAGAAAATAGTTTCTATTTGTACATGCATTTGAAGTAAACTTGTGCAAACACTGTGCAAAAAGACAATGTTGCTAAGGTGCAAATATCTCTGCAGATTGCCTTAAGTTTGCACAAACAAACTTCCCTCAGTGCAAAGTTCACATTCTGCAGGATGAAATCCTCGAGCTTATCACTTTTTGCACAAATACCCTGTAGATTAAGTCAAGTCACGTTCATTTTATCTATATAGCCCAATAAAAAATCATAAATTTGCCTCAAGGGGCTTCAACATCTGTACAGCATACAACACCCTCCTTATATCCTCAGAGCCTCGATTTAAATGAGGGAAAAACTCCTAAAAAAAAAAACTTTCAACAGGGCAAAATGGAAGAAACCTCAGGAAGAGCAGCAGAGATATATTAAAGTAGATTACAGATGAACATTTTCTGAATATGACTCATCAGAACCAAATTGCTGAGCCTCACATAGGTAATTACACCAGGGTTTTGTTACAGGATAATGCAGGCATTATGCTATATTCGTCTGTCAGTACTGTCTGATCTCTCAGCTCTAAGCCGATTGGTTCCTCCTAAAGATGTAAATCTTCAAAACATCTCACAAATGCAAAGTTTTATTTTTTAAAAAGCTCAGTAATTCTCTAAAGCAGTTTGACGCTAGTTTTTAACAAACAGTAGGAAATTTGTTGGGGACTATTTTCAGTGGCAAATTAATCCACCTTTGGTGCTTGAGTAAGCATTTGGGGCAGCAGGACGTTGTTTGTGGCACCGGGTCAAAATAAACTACAGTGTGTGCGTTCATAGTAATGAATGAATGTCACCCTTTGCAGCAGAGCTGCTCACTGAAGTGTTTTTAATCAGACAACAATGGAGCTCTATGGCACAGAGGAGAAAAATATATCAGGCTTTGATACACATACAGAATACTTGCTAGTAGGATACATTCATGGTAGGTTTTGTCCTTTGTGGACAACAGGAGAGATATAAATATCGTCACATTGACAAAGTTTTACAGATTGCATTAACATGAGTAAGATTAAAATGTGAAGAACAAAGTCTTCAATACAAAAAAAGCCATGACTGCTAAACAAAGTTGATGGCATACTTCTTTCCGTCAGCCTCCCGTCCTGCAACTGCACCATAACAACCTCAATCCTTCAGCATTTTGCAGACACCTGAGAGCTTCTTGCCAGTTTCATTAACAACCGTTAAAAAGCCGCTATAACAACTCTGTTCTCATCTGACCCAGCATGGCTTCACATGTCATGCCAGAACTCGCCTCACAAAGCTCAAAATGCCAGCTTATTCTAAATAAAAAGTAAACACAGGGACTCATTAGCATGGCTCCACTCTTTCAACACTCATATTTCAGTCATTTAGGATGGATGTTGGCTCTGTTAAGTCATCGAGAAGTAAAGTTGTTGCCCTGATTAACCACCTCACTTTGTCAGGTGTCACTGTCAACGTTTCATTGGTCCGAACCAGCAGAATCTCATTAGTCTGTGGTCAGTGCTGCTATTAAAAGACCACTGCCTCCCCCTTGTTTCTCTCTGTCGTAATATAGTGTTGCGTTAAAGAATGACTACAATGAAAGGGACCCCAGGAGACACAGACAGAGAGGCAGCAGCCAGCAGAGGACTGCCAGACACTCGATGGTGCCAAGACCTTAGATGAAAGAAAACCAGCACCCGTTTTTCAGAATATAATTTCAAGACTTAATTTTCTAAGTGCTATAATAGGCCCTCCCATTGTACATTTTTTTCCTACAGTTCATTGAGTGTGCAAATCTAGCAGATCCTGCCTGCAGCTGAGTCATTCTTTTGTCCGCCATCAACTTTAGTAACTTTTTTTTTTTTGGGCTTTTTGGGGGTACCAAGCTGCCATAAAGCGATGTGCAGACCGCAGTTATTATCATAGACAATGCGGTTACTTCACTGAATAAAATTAACATTCTGCGAGTGGTTTGCCAGTGAGAAAACAGGGTGCATCTATTTTCTACAGTGACATTACTGCACACATGGAAACAAAACTGAAAGAAGCCATTTTTAATCACTGAGGTAAATCATTAAGGAAAACACTCATACATCAGTCTAACATACAATAAAGAAATCACCTGGAAAGCTTGCGATGTTGAACATAATTTAAAAAGATATACAGCGTACGTAGCGCGGTAGAGATGTAAGTAGGAAATAGGGAGAGGCTACCCAGTAAGACAAACACTGGGCGCATTTACGCACGAGGCACAGCTTCTGTGAGTATCTAATTCTTTTTTCACAGGAGATTTTCCTCTGTCCTGTCAAGTTTATAACCACAGTTTTTGTTGAAAGCTTGTGTTCCTCAGCATAATATAAAAGGTGATAGCATGTAGCCTACAGGGACGGGTAGAGGGGCAGTTATGCATCTCCACATCGGAGAAAATAATTAGTTCAGGTAGACGATGGGTGAATAATTTATGTTTACGTGCAGATTTGGATGAACTCATAGCCCATCTGTACATCACTATTGTGAACACAGCACTGTCACAGCAATATTGACTTGTTTACAAGAATAACATTATCATCCTGATTGAAAGCAGTAGTTCACAAAAACAACTTTCCACTCATGTCTGGTGCTGATTTGAATAACAGAGCCGCTGCAGGCAGACCTGTGTGCTCTGTTGTGACATAATGTGTGGACACTGTTGGTAAGATATGGACTGGCCACATCGTAAAATTAAATAAAAAGTTTAAAAAATTGCTTGATCCCTTCAAAACATTCACTGATCTGAGTACTGATCTGAGTGTGCTGCTCTGCAGATCTGTACCTGTAGGTGAGGTCTGTCTTCTCCAAACGTCCTCCGGCCAGCACGTAGCGTCTCTGGCGGTGTCGACCCCGATGCAGCTGCTTTTGGGCAGGGTAGTCCGGTACGCCACAGCGAGGACGGTTCCATGTTGTAGGGGTGCTGGTTGACAAACTTGTCTCCTTTTCTAAATCCTGAGCATGAGGAACCTTCCCCCTCTTCTTCAGGTCAGGGAACTTTTCAGAAACCTGGAACAAATGAATAAGTGCAGGTTGTTTTTTGTTGAAGACTCATTAAAGATGTGAATAATTAAAAACATGTTATGCCATGTCAGCTAGTTTTCTTTGTTATGGTATTACAGTGTGCAGAAATAAATAAGAAAAACATTTGTTTCAAGGAAAAATGAAAAGGAAGAGGAAAATTAAAGTAAAAGGTGAGATGTGGAAGAGAATAAAGAGCTTTAAAAAAAAGTAGAGGACGGACAAGAACGATACAAGGGGGACAAAAATGCTCATTTTATATTTCTCTAAACTAATCACAATAATCTCGGGCAGCGTTTAGCCCAGGATAGGCATGGAACATTTCCATGAGGGGAGATGAGCCCTGGCATTAAAATGCCAAAAAAAAATTTAAAAAATCATCTTTTAAGTTGTTAGCCTGGAGGTTGTTGCTGTTTCCAGTAGTGACAAGGATTTTGAGAAAGTAACACGCAGACTGTGGATGCTGCCATAAATAGTGGCCCACAAAGTACAACTAGTGAGTCAGACTAAGCTGATAATAACTTGGATGTTACTAGACTGCACTATTGTCAGTTGCTAGCTTAGTTAAGACACTTAGCCTGGGTTATCTCCAAAATGAACAACAAAGAAAAAGAAAGCCAAACTGGCCGGAAGACGAGAATGTTGTACTCTTTGAAGAAAGATATGCAGAAGATATGGTGTAATTGATTTGAATTAATGTGAGATTTTCTGTGAATGCAAGAAACATGGCTGAAGAAATGGAATAAATATGAAAATATTACCGTGACAGCAAGAAAGAGATATATACCAACAGGAGTTAACGAAAACTGGTGATTTCTACCATTGATTCTTGTCTCAAAACTATCTGTAAACCATGTGAGGCTGTTTATAGTCTGATGCAACGCAGCTACACTGAAATAGCCCTCTCTGTGTTGGACTCGTTGGCTCTTCATTCCCCCAGAGTTCAGCTCAAAATGTCTTTCTATAGGTCAACGGTACATACATGTCAAAATGGACGAGACTTATCTGGATTTACTTCATACTCTTGAGCAAATCCACTGAGTGGCAATTTCAGTGAAATAAACTGATTTTGCATTGATATTTCACGTCTTCAAACGCTGGTGTGACTGGGCTGTTTAGGTCAGTAAGAAAGGGATGACGAGACGAGATGATGAACAAATGATCAAAAGAAAGTCGAAAAATTAGTAAAGGGGAGGAGATGAAAAAGAAATGGATGAAAAAAACAAGAATAAAACATGGAAGAAGGAAGAAGTTGTGCATCTCAGTGCTGGCTGGATATGATTTAGCATAATTTTGAATTTGTTTTGAACTCTGTCATAAATGAGAGCACACACTCATAATCAGGTCAGCGAGCCACGTAGTTTACCCCAGTTTAAGAGACAGTCGGTCCCAGGGTGTTCCATTATCCTTAATACCCCCCACCCCCACAGATCCAGAGGAAATGGCTCTGCTCATTTCCACGGAGCAAATTACAGAGGAGAGCCATCCTATCCGCACCTCCTCATCTGACTCAGTCCTCCGCCTCTCAACCAAACCACATCTGCAGTGCTACACTTACAGGGAATTTTTGGGTGTTCTCCTCCTATCAACAAAATTATGTGCATTTCCTTTTCCGCTGCTGCTGAGAAAAAACTGTGGGAAGAGACGCTATCAATATATTGTGATTAGATTAAACTAATTAACTCTATCATGATAACCTAAAAATCTTCCCACAACTTCTCTCCTACATAATCCTCCATTCGGTGACCTTTATTCAGAGGTCTAAACTTCTACGTTGCTTAGCTACATTTTGTTGAAAAGTTGCATAACCACAGTTTTAAGTAAGGGATAATCAACGATATGGCTGCACAACTGATCAAAATTTGATCAAAATTGCAATAAGGCTTCGTGCAATTTTCAAATTACAGGACGTGCAATGTTTGTTAAGGGTAAAATGTGCGTCAAAAAACTTTGAAGTTAATAAACGTCATGAGGCAGAGACGTCCGGTCCTACAAATCAAATCCTGCAGACTTGAAAAACATCTTCATTTGGTTCAGATTCCTGCAAAAAAAATCACACCATAGTCATTTTAACATGTTTTTCAATCAAAGTAAGAATAATGATGTAAAAACTATCATTACCTTTAACA
>JAJHUR010018133.1:17021-29269 GCA_027495735.1 Lutjanus campechanus | reverse complement strand
AGGGCTCAGGAACACTTTGGAAAACCGTCGTCAGTAAACACAGTTTGTCTCTGCAGCTACAAATGTAAGTTAAGACTCGACCATGCAAAGAGAAGGACATATATCAACAACATCCAGAAACACTGCAGACTTCTCTGGACCCGAGCTCATCTGAGATGGACTGACGCAAAGTGGAAAAGTGAGCTGTGGTCTGACGAGTCCACGTTTCAGACACTTCTAGCTTTAAAAGACAGCAGCTGTGATGATTGGGGGGGATTTGGAGCAACATGTGAAGCCATCCTTGATTATTTCAGCGAGACGATGCAGAGACACATTGTGGACGTGTTCCAACATCGTGTCTTCGTAGTAAAAGAGTTCAGGTACTAGACTGACCTGCCTGCAGTCCAGACCTGCCTCCCACTGAACATGTGTGGTGCATTATGAAACACAAAATACGACAACAGAGACCAAACAGGACTGTTGAGCAGCTGAAGTCGTTTATCAAGTAAGAATGAGAAAGAATTTCACTTTAAAACTTCAACAAACACTGACTGAGTGTTGTTAAAAGAGAAGCTCCTGTACAAACTGTTTTTGGAAACGTGCTGCATGCATCAAATTCAGAATGAGTGTATGTTTACAAAAAAAACAATTAACTTATCTTGTCTTTGTACTGAATTCAATTAATTATAGTAATTGCAAATCATTGCATTCTGTTTTTATTTACGCTTTACACAGCATCCAAACTTCTTCTCATATCTGGGTTTTATAATTTTACTTGATTTAAACCAACAATAATTGTTCTCCTCACAGTGCAGAACAGGTTTGAACTGTTTTTAAACAGCTGAATAAATAAAAGATGAGAGTAAAAACTTTACTTTGTGTCTGATGGTAGAGGTTGTGTTCACTCAGACTTCTGACCTTCAGTATTTCAAACATCCTGGCGACCAAAAATCTATCCTTGGAGCATCGACCCTGTACACTCAAATAGTGGCGGTGAAAAGTTCCATGGACGACGGCGGCTGAGCTCAGCTTGAATTCGGGTCACTTACAGCGGATTCTCAAATTGGCAAGATTTTACAGCAGAAAACAAGTAACTTCCTCTCAGACTACCCCTGCAGCCAAATCCACTTATTTGCCGCCCATCTGTATGCTCAGTGTGGTCCAAACAGTCAGGGTTTAGCCAAAATATGGCTTTACACACACACACACACACACACACACACACACACACACACACACAGCTTCTGTCTGAATCCTGGTGACAAATCATTTTAAAGCCAGAACCCAGCGGTCCCTGCTGTCCTCAGATATATAAACCTTTTGTATGTACAGCTGGACCTGCAGGGCGACATGAACTTACATTGAGTCCTTTCTGGAACAGCGGCTGTCCCATCACGTTCGCCAGCATCCGGATTAACGCCGCCCCCTACAGACGGCACAGAGACACACGCTTTCAAACACGATAACAAGTGAAAACGGGCCCTCAGTTGTTAACGTGACACGAATCGAATAATTTCATCGGAGCTGCTGTGATCAGTGGATGAGCTTCAGAGGCAAATTTTGAGTACAATTAAATTTTTGTGGACTTTGACACTCAAATTCCTGCTGTTGACTGATTGTAAACTGGGAACAAAGAGCCAGAGAGTCCAAAAATGAGACAGGAGTCCGTCTCGTACTCGACACTGGTCTTTGGTTTTTTGGAAGGTCTTCGTTTTGTGTCAGAATCAACCTCATTTTTTATTCTGTCTTGTCTCAGTCTCGGACAAAAAGGACTTTATTTCAAGACCAGTCAAGACCAGAACTGCAGGGATATCAATAAATTACCTGCGCATTGTCTAATTTTTTAGATGTAAAACTCCTGCTTCAAATGCAACCAATAACTTGACTCATTTCAGCTCAGTGTGTAAATTCTGTAGTGCAAAAGACTGAGACTGCTAATCAAACTTTTATCAGCACTTAGAAATGAAGCATAAGACAAAGTAGAGTTGTGACGGTATGGATTTTTTTCTTACCCAGACTGAGAGTGGTGGTGATGCCCACAGTGGAGCAGTAAGTTGTCAGCGTGGCAGTAAATGTACAGTTCAGGTTACAGTGTGTCCGTTAATTAACACTGCAGCTTCTCAAGACCAAGAAAAGTCCCGTCTGTTTTTTCTCAACTGCTGGAAATGGGAGAGGTCAGTCCCAAAGTGAGCTGAGCAGGAAAGGCTAACATTAAGCTAATGCTATCTTTCCAACTTCGGCTCCAGTGTGATCGAGTCCCTCTCACAGGCTTTGTAACTTTTTTTGGAGACGTGGTAAAATAAATTCCAAAACTGGACGTCTCCTGAGGTTATTTATGCAATTTCCCATGTTGAGAACAGTTGTTGTTGTTTGTTAGCATGTTGTTAGCCACCCAGTTTAGCATGAGACTGGCCCTTCAAAGTGAAATTTGCCACGATGATGGTAATGAGCTCAACCATCACATAACCAACCTAAGGTTGAGCAACGCTGGCAAAACTAGCAAGCTAAGCTATGTTTCCAAGACAAGCAATCAACAACAACGACAACACAGGCCACACAAAGCTGTGTAGCTAATGTGTGCACAGTTACATCAACATTAGCTAATGTCACTTGGTCTTGACTTGGTCTCAACCCCTCAAAGTCTTGTGCTGTGTCTCAATTTGCATACTTCTGCACTTACACTTCCTGTTTTGCGTGCAGAAGTGCATTCACATCGACATTTCCTGCAAAACGAAGTGCACTGTGAGTACCTGGATGTTGTACAAAGCTTTGGTCTTGTTTCGGTCATGAGACTCTGGTTTTGGTCATGACTTGGTCTCGGTTTATATGTTCTTGACTAGGTCTACAGTTAAAATGTGTCTCAGAATTCAGCCAACTACCTGCAAGTTGTTGGCTAGCATGTTAACTCACAAACCGCAGCAGCTCATCAACTACTCCTCTAGTTACGACTATTTCAGTATAGTTTTCATCAGGATTCATTAATTCATGAGGGCTAATAAATTCCTCCAACACTTACTTTTTTGTAGGCGATCCAGTCGAAGACTCTGTCGATGTCCGTCGCCTGCTCCACTTCCTGGGAGATTGGGTGGGAGGAGCTTAGGCCATCCAATAGCATCACCTCATGAAGGACATCAGTCAGGAAGCGCTGCTTCTCCTGAAAACACACAGATAGTTGTCTTCCTCACTTATGTGGACATGGCATTGACATTAATTCTCTGGAGGCTGAGCAGAAGCCTTAATCACTGTACGTTTACTTTAAATAGACTGAAATCTTTGGGTTTTAGATTGAAAAAACTTTAAACACTTTGACTTTGAAAAACTGGGACGGACATTTATTATTTTCTGACTTTTTATGGACAGTCCAGCACCAGATTAATTCAGTCATATTCTGCCAATGAATCCCCGTAAATAAAATGTAATTGTCCCTACAATGTGATGCAAAATTGGCAGTGACTTTTTGAAACTGGATTTTATTTTGTTTTTCTCCCAGCACAGCTTACATCTAAACACGTCTTATTTAAGAGACACAGATTTGTCCCCTTATGGAAGGTGAGTCCTCGCTGGTGTCGGTGTGCGACTCCTCACAGTGTAACTTGTGATTTTTGGAATCTGGGCTTTGCTTTGGTTTTCTTCCAGCACAGCTTTGGGCAGATAAATAATTAAAGTTTGGAAAACAAAGTCGGTCAACAAATTGTCATTTAGTGGAACAGTTGGTACAGTAAACAAATGTTTAGTTGTGTAATTAGCCTGGTTTATCTTTGTTTATTCTGATCTTTGCTGTTCATTTCCAGCACTAATAATTTCTCGTCTTAATTCCTTTCATTCTTTCCTCCTCTTGTTTTCACCCTTCATTGATCTTTTCTCATCTTCATTCATTCATTGTTCTTGTCCCAGATGCATTTCTTACCCTACAAACACAGCACGTCACTGCAACATTACACTCAAAACATGACATCACAGCAACTTTAGTGCAACATTACATTTAAAACACTACATTGCACCTGCAACATTACACTTAAGATGTTTCATTGCAGCGGCATTACTGTAAAATTATACGAACGTTGCATTGCAACAATGTCACTGCGACATTACACGTAAAATGTTATTGCAATATTACGTTGAAGTAATGTTTCTGCAACGTTACACTTCAAATGCTAGGTTACAGCAATTTCACTGTAAAATTACATGTAAAATGTTATGTTGCAGTGACATTCCTGGAAAATAAAACTTCCCCAGTTCCTTCGTCTCCTTGTGTCCTCTCCTTATGTCCTTCCCTCGTTGGTTTCCAAATTTTACTTTGTGCTTTTGCTTCCCTGTTCCCTCCTTCATTCATCTTGTCATCTCTGTGTTCTTTTGATTTGTTCTCTGTTCTGTCTGCTCCACTTCACTCAGTCCTCCGTGTTCGTGTCCATCCTTCTTCTTCTCTCTGTTTCCTCTCCTCCGTTGTCCTCCTCTGCCCTCCTAGTTTCATGTTTTTAATAGACATCTGCAAACATGTTAAGCTTTAACAAGCCCTTTCTAAATTACTCCTGGGATGAGGCTAAATCCGGAGAAGTGCGGCTCTGTCTAATTCATGGATTACAGTGTTTACTGTGGAGATTTGGTTTTAATGAACCTCCATCTTGTTAAGCAATAGAATTGTTGGCTTATTAAGTTTCAGTCGTTAATGAACAGAATGAAAAGGAACTTTTTTTCCATTAACAGTATCTGCTGGGATCTGGCTAATTCCTGGTCCAATGTGGCTCTGTGTAATTCATGGATTAAAGTTGTTTATTAAGTAGATTTGGTTTTAATGAATCTACATCTAGTTAAACAAAAGTTTCTGGAGATATTAAATTTTTAATGGACACTGAAACAATTTAGCTTTTATGGGGCCTGCTGGGATCAGACTACTTCTTGGCAGGTGATCTGACACACTTTCATCTTGTTAAACAATATAATTAAAATTTTAGTCTGAACTTAAGACACAAACAGAAAATCTAATAATGTGATTCAGAGTCATGTTTCCTTTAGCCCCTGAAGCTAAATGCTAACGTACCTCTGTGATATCTGATGAGAGAGTAATGAAAGGAGGTTTAACAGTAAGAAAATAATCTGACAACTATGCTTTTATTTGTGCATAATTTCTCACATTCCTTCATCTTTCATCGTTTGTTGACCTGTGTGTAATAATTAGGTTGGTGATTCTCAAAGTCAGGGTGGTTGTTGCATAAAAAGAAATAAATTATTATTATTCTATAGAACCTACAGCAGAATGTAGAGCTGGACAGGTCCTGTTTACACCTGCATTAACATACACCTGCGTGATTCGATCACAGCAGGTTTATAGCTTATATAAAGCTTTTATAATTGAATTACGATCAGGACGATGCACACTTTCACTTCCTCTGACTGTGTGTAAATCTGATGTTTTCACATCACAGATGACAGAGAAACACATTGGTGACAGAGCCAGAGAAAGTTAAAGTGTTCACCACAGAGCGCCTCTCCTTTCTGCTCCTTACAGCAACATGATGTGTTTTACAAGGAAAGAAGCAACTTAATGTTTTGTGTTTGATGCCGAATTTACAAGGAGGCACAAATAAATAAGAATTTGCCGTGGACGGTGTTTCACAAAGTTTAGAAAGTTTATCCTCAATCAAAACGTCTAAAAATAGACAGATTTTTAAGGGAGTTTGGGGTTGCTTGTGTGTTCACAAGCATCCGCTGCATGTATGAGAGATCACGTGTAATTTGCATTACAAGGCGTACCTTTAACGTGGTCCAGGACACACTGTATACACACTGCTACAAGAACATGGTCACATTCAGCCCAGATCACCTCTGAATGTGGTCTGAGTGATCTGATCTCAAATGCATCCTAATATCAAGCCTGAAGAGATCCGACTGCTCAGACAAAATTCAGCATATGGTCACATTCTTTACACAAATGTGTCCTGGACCACACTGAAGGACCGCCTACTCAACTGACGTCCTGTAAGTCGACATGAAACAGCTGTTTGTTCTGTATTTGTTTCTGTCTAATGAAAATTACACAGAAACAAATACAGTTGTTACATTATGAGACACTTAAAAACTTGGCTACTCCATGTCTGAAGTGCATCTTACCAGCCAACATTTAGCAGCTAGATTTATAAAAGAAGCCAACATTTCATTGATGGAAAAGATATCACACTTTATAAATACAGTAATCAATAACCAATATGCTACTTCTGTGTCACTGCTGGAGAAAGTCTCCAGATGCCCTTAAAATAATTCTGCAATTTTATGAGTTTTTCAGTGAGAAGAAATTATATAAACTTTGTGAAATGTTTTGACAAATTCTTCGGGCCCTCTTATGAATGTTATTCATAAAGTTTTTTCTTTCTTTGTGTAAACACACTGTGCCTTTTTGTCCCAGTGTCCCAAATTACTACTCTTGGGCTGGTGGTTAAAAATAATAACACATTTTGGTTTTTGCAAACAAGAAGTTATGTTTACGGGGAAGTGAGATTCGATCACAAGTGGCCACTTGAGACTCAAGTAGATCTGCATTTTATCACCACCTGTGGACGTGCTTACAGCCGTACGCCTGTAATCAGATGACCCAGAAGTCATGTTGAGGTCATCGTCTGCTACTTACTGAGCTGAAACACATCATTAGCATCAGAGTGTATCTTTGTGTTTGCACATAAAGGGCCATCAGTGTTTCATCTTTCAGGTCTTCCCGCCCCCACAACCTCCGTCTTCACACTGAGGAAATGTTGCACATTAAGCCTTTCAGTAACAACAAACTTGGATGGATGCAACAAACACTGGGACTCGTGAGACAGGGACTCGAGTCCTGTGTGAACCTCCTGTGTTTGTGTTGCAGACGTTCTCACTGTTTATACATAATTTGTCATAATTACTACACCCACTAGAGGCTGCTGCCTCACATAAATGAAGATATGGGAAAATGGGTATGAGCACTTCCTGGACCCAAAAGGCATCTGTTTGATGTCGTAACACATTAGAATTAGCTTGTTTTAAGGTCTAATGCACTGTCTGTGCACTGAAAGTCTTCACCCGAAAGGAGACTAAACCACGCACGAGGCGTCAGCTTGTCCGAGCTATAGAGTTCTTCTGGGAGACGAGAGTGACCCAACTTTTCTGTAACGAAGTTATTCAAGGCTTGTCAGAAGTACAGAGGCGGGTTATGGAGAACAAAGGAGGGCACAGCTGGAAGTGAACAAACTTCCAACAATCCGCACACATTTATATCCAGAAGTAATGACACTGCCATTTAAAACTGACAGCGTGTTTGTGTTGTTGCTTGTTTCATACTGTGCTTGCAAAATAAACTATTCCTCTGTTTCTCATTGGGTGTGTTTGTCCAGGTTGGCTCTCCGTTAAATAGCCATCAGATGTCTGAAAAGGTGACTTATTGACATTTTCACCTCTTCGGGTGATCAGCTTGAATCGGGGGTTCAAGAGGTGAAAATGTGCACATCAGTTGGTCATTCAGTCGCCTTAATGAGCAGCCCAAACACATGCAAACACCAACCTCCTGAAGAAAAACTCAATGAATAACAATTCAATGTGATCTTTGCCCAATAAATAAATACTGGGGTGATGCAATTTTAAACAGAACATCTGAGTTAAAGCTTGCATTTTAAAGCTTTAAAGTATAATCACAGTTCTTTTAAACTTGTGCTTTGTTTTGGAGGCGATACAAACGGTCATACAAATCAGTTTCAAACAAGTTTGGGTTACAAAAATGACAACAGAAAATCTGCCAAACGTTTATCACTCATAAAAGTCTCGGCTGTAACATGGAAAAATCAACATAAATGTTGGCAATGATGAGTGTAAACATGTTAGCTTTTCAGTAAAACTTGTTTTTGTTGCAAAAATGTTGAAAGAAAATGAACTCACAGTCATTTTCATCCACTTATGCATCTAAGAGTTAAGAATTTACTTTTGCACGTGCACTGTACTAGATATAACTTCAAGTCACATGTAAAACACAACATCTGGTTGATTGACAGACAAGAAGACATGCATAACTCAATTTTTTAACATGGGCGACAATAGGAAACTGTAGCATCAATAATTTGAGAATTTTCAGTTTTTGTGGTGTCATGTCTGTACTAAACTAATGCACCAAATATTCTGAAATAAGTGACACATTTCTGCATGAAGCCAGCATCATATGTCCTGGAAACTTTCCTGAATTCAAGAAAAATGCAGCCAAATTGTTCTATTGGCTGCAAGAGTCCATCAGGACGGTTTAAATTTGTCACATATCTGTTATCACATTTCTATCGGGCCACAGACAGCATGAACTTACACTTATATTTATATGGAATCTGGGGGTGGGGTGAAATTTTTGCTGCGCTCCAGCCACTCAGCACCCACGGACGTTCTGACTGTGCCAGGTGGAATTTTAGGAAAGTGTGTCTGAAATGATGCACTGAACATGAAGGATATTTCTCATGTGATGGACCATTAAACAGGAGTATTTAGTGTGAAAATCTGTCTCAGTGTTTTGTTTTGTTTTTTTACTTCAAAGTCATTAGGGTGAAATGTGGGGGTAAAATAGAATGTAGGATAGTTTTATATAATTTTTAACCTATTTTTGTTCTTCTCTTTGTCCTTGTATTTACTGTATGTCCCAATTTCTATTGGAACTGTGTGTAACACAGAGAGCAACAGAAACCCAAAGTCAAATTCCTTTTATATATTAATATATTTGGCCAGTAAAGCAGATTCTTATTCAGTTCCAGAAGCTGCCATAAGGCCCTGTTTACACCTGGTAACATGAGGATTAGATCAGCATTTGCCAGATTGGTTTGATGTTCTCCAGCCCAATAACTGCTGAAAACCTGCACAAATTGATTTTTTTTAAAAGCCAAAATTGTATCTATAATAAACAATAAAAATAAATAAATAGAAAATAGCGATATTATTGTGGTTCGTAACAATTTTTCAAGATGAAATAATAATAAAGCAACAATTTAAATGTTCACAAGTGTGCTAGACAGCTGAAATAACAAAAAATAATAGAATTTATCCAACCAAAGCCAAGAAAAGCATTTTTGAAAGTTTTGTAGCTTCTAACTGAAACTCTGTGGTTTGAAGTTTAGTTTCTTTTCTTGTGTCGCTGTTTGTACTTTCAGGTATTTGCTTTATTTTACTGTTTCATGTTCACTTTCAGGTGGATGAAGTTGTCCTAAGTTACTGTTGTTAACACTCAATATTTCCTGAATATGTTGCTTCATAATAACAGCGTTTGAGTGAAAAGAATAAAATGACTTTTATTGTGAAGAATTCATAGGAAATTAAGTGTTTATCCACCATTTTACATCCGTTTGACTTGAGCTAAGCTCGTCTCAAGTAAGTAAGGAAACAAAGTTTTACATACATAGCGCTTTTCAAAACTGTTACAAAATGCTTCACACAGAACCAAAAATATAAAGAATATAAAAATTAAATTAAATGACAAAAACAAACAAAAAATGGGAGATATCTATAGAGATTTTTTTTTAAAGCCACTTAAAACAATCCGACGATTCTGCAAATCTGATTGACATGAGTACATTTTTCCAGAGGGGCGGGGCTAAAACAGCAAAGGCACGGTCACTTTTTGTTTTGCAGTTGGAGCGGGGGGGATCAATAAAAGGCCGAGATTTGAAGGTCAATGGGTCGATGACACACGAGAGGGTTTGCTGCACAGAACCACAGAACCGTCTTTAGAAACCGTTTTGAAAAGGGCAGGCACTTTTAAAGTTTACATAATGATGTACACTGTGGAGTTAAAAATGCCGGCAAATGCCTCATAGTTTTGTTTTGTAAAGTTTTGTTTTGTTTGTAAAATCCCAGTGGCATTCTGTGAAATAGCAGGAATTTACAAGGTTAAAATCCTGAAAACGAAAAGTTTTTTGGAACAATTATGATCACATTAATCATAAAAGCCCCAAAAACAGGCCAAAGGAGTAAATTAGTAAACCAAATTAAAAATTTGACCCTGCACTGAAAATAAAAGTTTTATTCTTTGGTTTTCTTGTTTCTTTTCTGATTTTCATGTCTGTTTATTTATTTATTTTCTTTTTTTTGGTCTATTTTCTTAATGTATGCTGATAAAGTTGATGTTCTTAGTTTCTCTTCTTATTTATTTATTTATTTTTTTTGCCATGGAGATATATGGAGGGTTAGATGAGTGGGGGAGTATTTTAAATGTGAAAATGTCATGATATGACAAAAAACCATACTAGGTGCACCTCGTCAGGTAATGTTGGTGGTCGGGTTGGAAACTGGGGCGGCTGGCAGCCAGGAAACCTCCGGCTGGCAGCAGTAATTTGGGACGTCTGGGACTGTAAATGAACTAAATTATGTCTCAGATGAAGAGTTTGTTTTGCAATAAATCCTGTCTTGGCTGACAGGAGAGGGTCTGACTAATTCCTGGATGTTTCCTTTGTTTGTACAGGAGATGAACTGATCCCTCCGCAAAGATTCGGGCTAACTCCTGGGTAAAGACAGACTACCGCTTTCATCTTATAGTCAACAGAAACTCACAGGCGGAGGTAAACAGCCAGAATCAGGGGACTCCACCACAAATTACACAATTAGTTAATTAGTTAAATGGCACATTTGGATGAAACCAAAATTACTCGGTGAGAAAGAAAGAAAAAAAATCAGACTAAATGAGACATCAGCTCTAATTAACAGAGACTTTAAGTCACCTGGGGAGCGAGAGAGGGGGTCCATCTGGTCCATATGGTCATTATGAACCAGATGGACCCACATGTGGAAGGACAGCTAATAGGCCAACAGTCAGTGTAAACACACACACACACACACACAAACACACACAGATGGAGGGACGGGGATGTGTTCAGGAGCAGCTGCTGAACTTTTTAAAACGTCTGCTCGTCTCCTCCCTCCTTCACTCCTACTCTCTCTCCTGTTCACCTTCCTCCTCCCCTCTTCTCTCCTCCTCCTCCTCCTCCTCTTTATTTCAGTGTCATGTAAACACGGCAGGTCTGGATGACAGACGGCTCCTTCGTGCTGAATACTGATTCACCGGCTGGCAGGTGTCACAAATCCAATCGAGTTTAACCTCTTTATTAAACTGAAAGCTGTCACTGCAGCTGAGATAGAACTGAGTGATACCATACAGACGGTGACACAGTAAATAATCTGTCAAACGTTCATGGGTACCATTTATCAGGCCTGGGCAATATCGATGAAAAATCTACCACAACAGTGAAGTTTCATGTCAGTCGATATCGGTAATTATTGATCATATAGGTTGTGACTGACGACATGTTGTGAACTCAAAGGGGTGGAAGCGGCTGAGTTAATATTTCTGACCAAAAACCTTAATACCAGAGGCAGAACTATCATATATGAAGGTAATGCAGCTGAATCAGAGACCGTGACTGACTAGGGCCCGTGTGCACGAGTCTCCAATCATTCACCAAACAGATACAGGCCCTAATTTTCACAAGACAACTCAACAATACACTGTGGCTGCAACATGTTTTCATCTGTCACCTGTTAGTTTACCGTATTTTCGTCCGTGTTAAGGTGCGCCGTCACCTGTTAGTTTACCGTATTTTCATCAGTGTTAAGGTACGCAGTCACCTGTTAGTTTACCGTATTTTCGTCCGTGTTAAGGTGCGCCGTCACCTGTTAGTTTACCGTATTTTCGTCCGTGTTAAGGCGCGCCGTCACCTGTTAGTTTACCGTATTTTCGACAGTGTTAAGGCGCGCCGTCACCTGTTAGTTTACCGTATTTTCATCCGTGTTAAGGTGCACCGTCACCTGTTAGTTTATCGTATTTTTGTCCGTGTTAAGGTGCGACGTCACCTGTTAGTTTACCGTATTTTCGTCCATGTTAAGGTGCACCGTCACCTGTTTGTGTGAATTTTTGACTGGTGCAACACATACAGGATTTGGAGCGACATATGACGCCATCCCTGCTTATTTCAGCCAAGAAATAAGCTTCCAACATCGTGTCTTCGTAGTTAAAGAGTTCAGGTACTAGACTGACCAGTCCAGACCTGCATCACATTGAAAACATGTGGTGCATTATGAATCACAAAATACAACAACAGAGACCAAACAGGACTGTTGAGCAGCTGAAGTCGTATATCAAGCAAGAATGAACTTGAACAATTAGATTGAGAGTTGTTAAAAGAAAAGCAGATCTATCGTGGTGGTAAAACTGCTCCTGTACAAACTTTTTTGGAAACGTGCTGCAGGCATCAAATTCAGAATGAGTGTATATTTACCAAAAAAAAAAA
>JAJHUR010018133.1:2312-17001 GCA_027495735.1 Lutjanus campechanus | reverse complement strand
TAAATAATCTGTCAAACGTTCATGGGTACCATTTATCAGGCCTGGGCAATATCGATGAAAAATCTACCACAACAGTGAAGTTTCATATCAGTCGATATCGGTAATTATTGATCATATAGGTTGTGACTGACGACATGTTGTGAACTCAAAGGGGTGGAAGCGGCTGAGTTAATATTTCTGACCAAAAACCTTAATACCAGGGGCAGAACTATCATATATGAAGGTAATGTAGCTGAATCAGAGACCGTGACTGACTAGGGCCCGTGTGCACGAGTCTCCAATCATTTACCAAACAGATACAGGCCCTAATTTTCACAAGACAACTCAACAATACACTGTGGCTGCAACATGTTTTCATCTGTCACCTGTTAGTTTACCGTATTTTCATCAGTGTTAAAGTGCGCCGTCACCTGTTAGTTTACCGTATTTTAGTCAGTGTTAAGGTGCGCCGTCACCTGTTAGTTTACCGTATTTTCATCAGTGTTAAAGTGCGCCGTCACCTGTTAGTTTATCGTATTTTCATCAGTGTTAAGGCGCGCCGTCACCTGTTAGTTTACCGTATTTTCGTCCATGTTAAGGTGCGACGTCACCTGTTAGTTTACTGTATTTTCGTCCGTGTTAAGGCCCATGTCACCTGTTAGTTTACCATATTTTCATCCGTGTTAAGGTGCGCCGTCACCTGTTAGTTTACCGTATTTTCGTCCGTGTTAAGGTGCGCGTCACCTGTTAGTTTATCGTATTTTCGTCCGTGTTAAGGTGCGCCGTCACCTGTTAGTTCACCGTATTTTCATCAGTGTTAAGGTGCGACGTCACCTGTTAGTTTACCGTATTTTCGTCCATGTTAAGGCGCGACGTCACCTGTTAGTTTACTGTATTTTCGTCCGTGTTAAGGCCCATGTCACCTGTTAGTTTACCGTATTTTCATCCGTGTTAAGGTGTGCCGTCACCTGTTAGTTTACCGTATTTTCGTCCGTGTTAAGGCGCGCCGTCACCTGTTAGTTTACCGTATTTTCATCAGTGTTAAGGCGCGCCGTCACCTGTTAGTTTATCGTATTTTCGTCCGTGTTAAGGCGCGCCGTCACCTGTTAGTTTATCGTATTTTCGTCCGTGTTAAGGCGCGACGTCACCTGTTAGTTTATCGTATTTTCGTCCGTGTTAAGGCGCGACGTCACCTGTTAGTTTACCGTATTTTCGTCCGTGTTAAGGCGCGACGTCACCTGTTAGTTTACCATATTTTCGTCCATGTTAAGGTGCACCGTCACCTGTTAGTTTACCGTATTTTCGTCAGTGTTAAGGCGCGACGTCACCTGTTAGTTTACCGTATTTTCGTCCATGTTAAGGTGCACCGTCACCTGTTAGTTTACCGTATTTTCGTCAGTGTTAAGGTGCGACGTCACCTGTTAGTTTACCGTATTTTCGTCCATGTTAAGGTGCACCGTCACCTGTTTGTGTGAATTTTTGACTGGTGCAACACATACAGGATTTGGAGCGACATATGACGCCATCCCTGCTTATTTCAGCCAAGACACATTGTGGACGTGTTCCAACATCGTGTCTTCGTAGTTAAAGAGTTCAGGTACTAGACTGACCAGTCCAGACCGGCATCACATTGAAAACATGTGGTGCATTATGAATCACAAAATACAACAACAGAGACCAAACAGGACTGTTGAGCAGCTGAAGTCGTATATCAAGCAAGAATGAACTTGAACAATTAAATTGAGAGTTGTTAAAAGAAAAGCAGATCTATCGTGGTGGTAAAACTGCTCCTGTACAAACTTTTTTGGAAACGTGCTGCAGGCATCAAATTCAGAATGAGTGTATATTTACCAAAAAAAAAAAACCAATAAAGTTGATCACTTTGAACATTAAATATCTTGTGTTTGTACTGTATTCACCTGAACACTGTCTATGAAATTGAGGCTTGTAGAAATCTCCTACAGGAGCTGGGTTGTTGCTTTAAACATGTTTTAATTTGGATGGGTAAGTGGCAGGAAGCTCAATTAGCTGAGGTTTTATTTTCCTTTAATTTGGAGCCAGGACGGTCAGACCTTTTAAAACACCCCCTTCGGTTCCATTTAATTAATTGATTTATCACCACCCACCCACCACTTCTTCCCTTTGTTGTTTTTCGCTGTCATTTGTAAACTTAAGTTATGAAACAATCAATCCTGCAATAAATAACTTTATTCGCCAAAAAAAAAATCCATCTGGTTTTATGCTGCCTCCTGTTCCCAAGAGAACCAGCTCGTAACAATTAAATAGACCATTATGGGCAATGTTGCAAATCACTGAACAAAACAAACAATACGTCAGCCTCTGAATACTTTATGTCTGCGACTTTAAAAACGCCTCGCAAATATAAAGTTTAAACAGCTGCTGGCTCTGCTTTTCATAAAACAAACAGGAGGAAATAAAGTGGAGGATGAATCTGAATCTGGTGCTTTGGAGGTTTGTGATATAAAATGAAGTATATCAGGATAAACGACTTTATTTACAACCAGTTAACCCGCAGGTGGAACCAACTGCCTGCAAACACACTTTTAAAAAAAAGTGGAGGATGAAGGTTTTAATACAGTCAATAGATCCTCGTCTCTCATTGGTTAAGTGTCCATTTCTAAGAGGGGAAGAGAGCTGAAGATGAATATTGATCGTCCTCTGCTCTCTTTAACATGAATATTTCATATTTTCAATTCAAACTCTATTTGTTTCACATCAGTTATCTGTCGGCCGACATTTACCTCCGACCTGCTTTTTTCTCTGCCTTTGAATTCAGCACAGAGTCGAGCGGAGGCGGAACAGTGAGTCAGATTTTTAAGTAAAATATCACTGAGATCAGTTTTATCAACAAAATATCCTCACTTTTAACTACTTCGTTTAATCTGTATGCAGACTAAGGGTTCCAAAGGGTTCTTCCTGAAGGCCAAGAACCATTTGCCTCGGAAGAAAGAGAGAGTACTTAAAGGATTGTTGAAATGTCACGGGTTCTTTTTACCATAATATAAAAGTGTTCTTGGTAGAACTCTGTAGATGGGTTCGAGATGAAACTCTTTGAATATAAAAAGGTTCTCAATAGAACCCCCTGTGTGGGTTCTAGGCAAAACCTTTGCAATGCAAAAGGGTTCTCAGTGGAAACCCTTGGGTGGATTCTTGATGAAACCCTTAGAATATAATAGGATTCTCAGTAGAACCTCATGGGTGGGTTCTAGATAAAAAATCTTGGTATATAAAGGGGTTCTCAATAGAACCTATAGAGAGGGTTCTCGAAGAAACCCTTATATAAGGAGTTCCTCAGTAGCAACTGTAGCAAGTGAAAAGGTTCTCAATAGAACCCCCAGAAGCAGTTCTGGGTAGAACCATTGTACCATAGACGGATTCTCCTTCAGAATCTCTCATAAGGGTTTTTAGATGGAACCTTTTTCCACATGGTTCTACTACTGGGTTCAAGGTAGAACTTTCTGAAAGTCAGTAAGTAAGTAAGAAAGAAACAAACCATGATTTAAAAAAAAGAAAGAAAGAGCCAAAGAACCCTTTATGGTCCTACGTAGTCCTTGTAAGAACTCTTCAGTGAAGGGTTCTTTGTGCCATAACATGAAGGTGTTCTCAGAAGAACCCCCTGGGTAAGTCCTTTTTAGCACCCTCAGAGGGGTACAAGGTTCTACCAGGAACAAAAAAGGGTTTTCCCATGAGGACAAGCCAAACACCCTTTATGGTTCTCGTTAGCACCTTTATTTTTCAGTGATAATCCTTGAGGAACTCTTCAGTCACGGGTTCTTTGTACTATGGAATAAAAGTGTTCTCAGTAGAACCCCCAGGGTGGGTTCTAGATAAACCCCTTGTAATGTAAAAAGAGCTTTTGGAAGAACACCCTGAGTGGGTTCTTATTAGTCCTCTTAGAAGGTGCAAAGGTTCTGGATTGAACTCCCAGAGAGGGTTCTGGGTAGAATTATTACAGGTTCTCCCACAGAACCTCTCATGGGTGATTCTGGGTAAAACCTTTCCCATACGATAGCCCTTTAAGATGGGTTCTAGGAAGAACTCTCTGAAAGAGTTCCAAATCAATTTTTTATAAAAGTTTTGAGCAGGAACTGAAAAAGGGTTCTCCAAGGAACCCTTGATGGTTCTAGTTAGCACCATTATCTCTAAGAGTGTTCATCTATGGATTTTAATGATCAACCATAATTTGCGAAGTAAAAATATCTGTAAATGAATAAAAATTGAGTGAAAGTTACAAAAGAAGTTTAAGTAGAACGTACTGAAGTACCTCAGAATTGTTCTAAAGCAGCAGTTTAATTTCCGGCTCTGTTGTTGTGTTTGTGTTGAGGTAAAATAAGAGTTAGTTCCACCCCGTCAGTCCCTCATTACTGCTCCATTGTGTCCTAACAAAACAAACATTATGGCCGCGGCTCACTTTGGAAGAACACATCGTATTAACATTTGGTAATTCAAATAAAGCTAATTAAAATGTTGGAGCACGTCTGCAGAAAAACTCCCATTTTCATGATTTGTTCTTGTTTTGAATGTCATGTAAACAGAATTAGGGAAATGAAACGGCGCTCCAGATGTGGCCCGTTATTGAAAATATAGGAAAAGCAGGCGATTATTCTGCTGAAGATATAAATGAGTTGAATCTTGGAGAGGTTTAATGTCACATCTCGGGTTGTTTTCATTATGACCCCGTCTGCTGTTTTCACTATTTATGACGTCCTGTGTGAGGTCCAGCTGCGGCCTCGACTAAATCAATTATTTTTTTTAAAAGCTCTTTGTGACCGTCAGATAAAATAAAAGGACCTATCAGGCTCAATAAAGAGCAGCATGACTTACTTTCACCTTTGATTTTTTTCCCCCCGTGGCTCCGTGTGGCGCTCACGATTCAATACGACTCAAAGTGATTCTCTTGTTTTCTTTAAAAACATGAACCAGGCCACAAATAAAAGACAATAATGCGTCAGTCTTTACTGTTTGGTGAACTGTTAGTTCACAATGTTCTGTCAAAGGTTCTTTTCAGGTTTGTTTATGGCGTCTTTTTTCACATATAACATGTTTACCACATGCTGCTGCTGCATCTGTCTGATGTGACCTCGTACACGTTTATTTTAACAACTGGCCAGATGTTGAGTTTGTACTCCAAACCAGCAGGGGGCAGCATATCACAGCAGGGATGAAACAAAATAAAATAAAAACAAAAGGAGGAATATCTGTTGATGATTTTTACACCAGGTCCGACACAAATATCTGTATTCTGTGCCATCAACATGTTCTACTCGAAATTGATGTCTTTGTAGTTCTTTCCCCTTTTAAGGGGGTTCTACTGAAAACTCTTTTATATTACGAAGGTTTTATCAAGAACACATTTGGGGGGTTTCTTTTTCATTCCAGGGGTTTAATCTAGAATACACTGAGGGGATTCTGTCAAGAACCTTTTTATATTACAAGTGTTTAACCAAGAACCAGCCCAGGGGGTTCAACAGAGAACCTTTTTTATTCCAGGGGTTTTATCTAGAACACACTCAGGGGGGTTCTATCAAGAACATTTTTCAAGGCTTTAATCTTTTTTTACTCCAGGGGTTTTATTGAGGCATGCAGGGGGTTCCACTCAGAACGTTTTTATATTATAAGGGGTTTTATCAAGAACAGGCCCAGGGGGTTCTGTCAAGAACCGTTTTTACTCCAGGGGTTTTATCAAGAACACACCCAAGAGGTTCTACTGAGAACCTTTTTATATTACAGGGGTTTTATCAAGAATATACTCAGGGGGTTCTCCCACAGGTTAAATCTAGAACCAGCCCCAGGAGGTTCTACAGAGAACACTTTACATATTCCAAGGGTTTTTATCAAGAAGTCCTGACGAGAACCTTTTTATATTCCAATGTTTTAATCGAGAACCAGCCCAGGGGGCTCTACTGAGAACCTTTTTCATTCCGGGAGTCCATGGATTTCAACAATCCTTGAAGAACTCTTTCGTCTGCAAAGGGTTCTTTGGATGAAAGTGGTTCTTAATGGAATAAAGAACCCTTAATGAACCCTGTCTTCAGTAGAGCGTTCTGCAGAATCAAATGGTTTTGGTTAGAACCTCAGCCCCCTCAGGAAGAACCGTTGTTTCTCAGAGCGTACGCTGCTGGTTGGAGGTGATGACACAGTACGACCTGATTAGCTCAGTGATTGATCGATCGGTTGTGATACACAGATGATCTTCTCTCTGTTTCCTTGTTTGTCATATTTTGATTTGTGTTCCATTTCCTCGCCGGTGTTTTGTTCTTCTCCCTGCAGCGCAGCGTGACTCACCGCTGATGGAAAACAGCTTTTTAAATAAAAAACCTGTATTGTAAATAAATTGCTTTATCACGGACAGACCGCTTTATCATCGTCGTGCTTGTTATTGGAGAAACACTTTGTTTCTATTAAAGCGTCCAGCCGTGCAGAACCTCAGTAACGGGGATTTAAAAATGCCATGTCGCTCACAAACAGGCTGTGTGTGCGTGCGGAAGATAAGGTGTTTTGGTGTAACATGTTCTCTATTGGAAGTAAATCACATCTTACTTCGGTGGAAACAAAGCAGGAAGTGTGTGTGTGTGTGTGGTGTAATTTAAAGTTCTGCTGCGTTCTCTCGCTGAGTTTGTCCGTCCGTCTGGGAGTTTTTGAGCAAATTTGAGGAAGAATTCGTTTCTAATTTTATTGTGTTTTGAGCTGACTCACTCCCTGCGTCAATTTGTTTTGCCGACCCGAGCAGGATAAAATAAAACAAGGTTTTCACCTGCTGCAGATTCGGGCTGAACTGCAGGGAAACACTTTTAGAAAAGGAGGAATCAGATATTGATCCGAGCGAGTGGAGGGAGGTGGAAGAGTTCAGGAGGAGACCTCACAGTCAGGACTTCCTCCTCCTCAAAAGCCGTTTTTAACTTTCATCCTATATACACGCTGCGCGTCCAAATGATGGTATAGCTTACATAAAGTTTTATACAATGAAGACAAACAAGACGTCTGGGCAGCAGACAGATGTTCTTGTTCTTATCTTCAGAGATGGAACATTTACTCAAATCATAATGGATCATTTAATGAGCAATAAATGTGAATTAATCCGCCGCTGAAAATAGACCCCAACAAACGCTTCATAAAACGACGATTATAGTGACGAGCTGAGACTTATTTAAATATGAAACCATACATTTGTGAGCTGAATTTAATGGTTAAAGGGATAGTTCAGATTTTTTGAAGTGTGGTTGTTTGTGGTAAAATATTTTCTCCCCTTTAATTTGCCTTTTTCTGCCTTTTGTCTGATATTTGGGCCGAATCTCGCTTTCTTCAAACCAACCAGACTCCGCTGGCAAAATCAGTCATTTTACATCACAGAACACAGCAGCTGCTGGTCTACAACCAATCAGGAGGGTTTCAGATAAAATCAAGACTTAAAATGCTCCAACTGTTGATGTGGGGTTCTCTAAAAGGGTTCTACGTAGAACCTCCTGATTGGGTTGTAGATGAAACCCCTGGAATATGAAAGGATTCTCGGCAGAACTCCCTGGATAAGTTCGAAATTAAGCCCTTGTAATATAAAGGGGTTCTCAGCAGAGTGACTTGGGTAGGTTCTAGATAGAACCCCCTGGGTGGGTTCCAGATGAACATAAAAAGGCTCTAATTAGAACTCTCTGGAGGGTTCTAGATGAAACCCTTGAAATACAAAGGGGTTCTTGGTAGGGCCTCCTGAGTGGGTTCTCAATGAAACCCTTGGAAAAGAAAAGAGTTCTCAGATGAACCCCAGGGATGCATTTTAGATAGAACTCCCTGGGTGGGTTCTAGATGAAACCCTTAAAATACAAAGGGGTTCTTGGTAGGGCCTCCTGAGTGGGTTCTCAATGAAACCCTTGGAAAAGAAAAGAGTTCTCAGATGAACCCCAGGGATGCATTCTAGATAGAACTCCCTGGGTGGGTTCTAGATGAAACCCTTAAAATACAAAAAAGTTCTCAGTAGAACTCCCAGGTGGGTTCTAGATGAAACCCTTGGAATATAAAGGGATTCTCGACAGAACAGCCTGGGAAGGTTCGAGATAGAGAACCCTGGGTGGGTTCTAGACAAAACTGTTGGGATATAAAAAGATTCTCAGTAGGACTCTGTGGTGGGTTTTAGATGAAACCATTGGAACATAAAAAGGTTCTCTGAAGTACCCCTGAGTGGGTTCTAAGTGAAACACATAAAAAGGTTTGTGGTAGGACCTCCTGGATTGGTTCTAGATGAAATCTGAGTAATATAGAGGGATTCTGGATAGAATGGCCTGGGTAGGTTCTCGATAGAACCACCTTGGAATGGTTCTCAATGAAATCCTTGTAACATAAAAAGGTTGTCGGTAGGGTGGGTTCCCGTTTGCATCGTTGGAAGGTGTAAAGGTACTGGTTGCAACCATTACACCTTAGAAGGGTTCTCTATAGAACCTCTCATAGGGGGTTCCAGGTGGAACCTGTCACAGATGGTTCTGGATATAACTTTTGTAAGTAGGGTTCTACACAAAACCTCCTGAACAGACTCCATGGGGAAACTTTATAAAGGGCTCTAGTAGGAACCAAAAAGGGGACAAGCCGAAGAACCTCTTAAGGTTCTAGTTAGGACCTTTACTTCTACGAGTGCAGAAAATGGTTGTAACATCCCTTTAAATAAGTTAGCCCACTCCTTCTCCTGTACAGTCAGTGTGTGTTTGGTTCTAAAGGGTCAGTTCCACCAAATCATGAAAGAAAAACTCATTTTTTTCTTTGTCTGACTAACAAACCCGACATGTTCGGTTTTATTCTGACACGACGGAGCTGAACGGGGTTTTTGTTACCAAAGCATTCACAAAAAGAGTCCCCGTTGTTCTGGATAATCCTCCGACCTCTCCGTCAACACGTTCCGCCGGGAATCATTTTCTGCCAAAAGAACAATAAAGACCGTCTACAGAGAGGTCGTCTGCTTCTCATCTCCAAGTTTGATTCAATATATCCTCAGTTTTGTTTCTTGTCTCTTGTTTTTCTGTCTGTGCTGTGTTCACTGTCTGGAGATTTATTTTTATGTTTCACACAAAAATTCAGATCCTATCGACTGGAGTCTTGAGCTGAAATTCTGACTCGCCTGAAACCTTCAGGGGGCAAAAAAAAATCAAATTTCCTGAGTGAAGACGTCAGATTTTCAGAACTTCAACACGCTGAAATGGAAACTTTATTTCCTGTTTGTCTTGAATAAAAGATCAGACGCATGTTATCACATGATAAAATCAGCAGCAGCCACCGGGCGCAGGAGTTTTACGGCAACCGTGACCCCTCAGTTTGGTCTCATGCCTTTGATGCCCCGCCTGCACCGCTCCAGCTGATTTTCCTCCACCTCTTTCTTTTCAAATTGTTTTTTAGGCATCAGTGATTCTGATTGGAAAACCACCGGGCTGTTAAACTGTGACAGACACACAGCACTCAGAGAAAGAGAAAGGGAGCGTGTGAATATGAACTGAAGTGTCGACGTGATATAAACTTTGTTTGATCGTGACGCCTGATGTTACTTTACACTGCAGACTGGAGTCTCTGTTCACAGGGACAAACGGACCATCTGCTGTCGTTAAAAGCTGACTTTGAGCTTTGATCATTTGGATTTTTGAAAACAAAAGACCTGTTAAAGTTTTACCTAATGACTTGAGAACATGTTCTTTACTCACCATGTTCCACTTTGGGAAGAGGAAGTCTGTGCCGACGTACTCAAAGAAATGAGCAAAACCTTCTTTTAACCAGACGTCCTCCCACCAGACCGGAGTCACCAGATCTCCAAACCACTGAAAGACACAAAGAAGAAATCAACTGATATGCTTGTTTTTACTAAAACGCTGGTTAGTTTTATTTAACTAACAACTGAAGGAGATTATGTAGATAGTTAGAACTCTTATTGGAGCACAAAGTAAAAAGGGGGCGGGACTTAGGGAGGGTCAGTTTTACTCTTTAGTCGTCACTGTGGCGCTACAGGAAAAGTCACAGGACGTCCAGAGTCATTAGGATCCATCTTCTGGGTCAAGATATTCCAGTCTGGACCAAAGCAATGGACCAACAGCAGAAATGAGAAGTAACTAAGTACAATTACTTACTTACTGTACTTAAATAGATTATTTAGGTATCTGTACGTCACTTGAGTATTTATTTTTATGACAACCTTTTACTTTTACTCCCCACATTTTAACACAAATATCGGTACGTTTGACTCCTTCGATTTTCAAAACAGACTGTTTAGTCTTAATGCATGACGGCAAGACAAAAAGTACATAAAGGAATTAACGAGACCAAAAAGACTGTGTAAACAACATAAAAGATGTATCGAGATGAAAGCTATGTGAAAGAACAAACAAGACAAAAATGAAGGAAAAACTATGTAAAAGACATAAGGACAAAAAAAATCTAAAAAAGTAACAAGATGAAAGCGACAAAAAAGACATAAGAAGACAAAAACTATGTAACAAGACAAGAAAACAACGCAAAAAAAATTAAACAAGACAAGAAAATGATGTAAAAGATGTAACAAGACCCGAAGAAAAGGCGTAAACAACATAAGATGTGACAAGAAAAGAAAACGATGGAAAAGATGAAACAGGACAAAATACGATAAAAGACGCAACAAGACGAAAAAGGCTTAAAAAACATAACGAGATGAAAACGACATAAAATACACAGACAAAAATGACGTAGAAGACTTGGTACGGGAAAAACAATGTATAAGATCCAACGAGACAAAAACAACGTAAAAGACAAGACGAAAGTGATGCAAAACGAAAAAGACTTTGAGGACATTTCAGCGCTTGTATTTTTTCTCTTTTACTGCAGTAAAGAAGTTGAATCTTCTACGTTGACCAGAGTCTTTCTGTCTGTACTTGAATATTTGTGGACTTTTGCCACCTCTTCTCATCCCTTGAGCCAAATCAGGCGTTCTCTTGTTAGAGGCAATGAAAAACAGAAAATTAAATTAAATCCAGAATGAGTCCAGCTCCTGCTGCTCCTGAAGGCCTGACTTTGTCTCCACCTGATGACGTCGGCCTATCAGAGGCCAGCAGAGCGTCTGTCCTGAGCTGGTTTCATCGGTGACACCAGAGAGCAACTGGCAATATCGCTCAAAAGAGCGACAAAGCGAGCGGTGGGGTTTGACGCTCATTTGTAGGACGTGCCACCACCTGATTGGACGTCGAGTCTTCTCTCAGAGTGCCTCAGAGCCTCGACAACAGCGAAGTTTAATAAAGGCAGAGCACGTAAAAAATAGACTGTAGACTGAGCCCTGCTGATAGTGAAACGTATGGCCACAAGAGTAATACATTTGGACCCGTGGCTGTTTCCTGGCAACACAGCTTGAATGAAAACGGTGCAACGTTTGGGAACAAATGTGTGTCCCTGCCAGCTTTGTTTCTGAGTCTGAATGTTCCCTTTAAACCCTCAGCTGCAGAGCGGATGGCTGACGATCTTAAAAAACAAAGTTTACCTCTAAAATCACTTCAAACCATCATTAAAGCCTCCGTCTGCAGGAAAAGTCACACACTGCAGTTCTCACACGTCAGCACAGTGTGTGTGTGTGTGAGAGAGAGTGTGTGTTTGTGCACATATCTGGCAGTGTTTCTGCAGTAAATTGTCCTTCAGCTGATCAAAGTCTGTACGGTAAAGTGGAGTAACTGAGGCTGAGTGTGTGGTGTTTAAGTCCTATTTGGATCATTTTGCCCTGCAGTTGAAACGAGTCAGGTTTAATTATGTAGCCAGAAGATACAAGTCTGTTCATATAAAGGATACAAAACCCTCCATCCTCAGACCGACAACAACCACCCCGGCCTTTGTACAATTACAATCACATATGAATTCAACACTATGTCCTGAGAATCAGGGCCGAATTTTCCCTTTCACACATGTAGCAGACAAGAGGAGAAGGTGGCACCAACAGGACTTATGCCTGGTCTGAACCTAAGTCAAGCTTAATTTGGCGTTCTAACCGACAGATTCCACCAAGTACGGCATGGCTGCAGCGTTTCAGCAGCGGAGCGTTTTGCCCGCCTGATTATGTTTACTTGCTCAGATTTTGTTGATTCTTTGTTGATTCGATCTTCTTTCCTTCCTCTTTGTGCTTCTACCACGGATAAACAGGCTACGTGGTCAAATGTCTTTATGATCATGAGTCTGCAGAGGGTCTTTTATTTTGAAAATTAACCAGATACTTCCTGCCTTCTCTGTGTCTGACTTCCTGTCCGTTTGATCTGCTCTGTGCCAATTGATGCAGCATCCATCAAAAATATGGACTCAGGGCGTATTTGGAGGAGAGCGCAGCTTCTTGGTGGAATCACAAGTAGAATATATATATATATAATATATATATATAATAGCTTTCTGGCTCTGACTGTATTTGAAAAAGAATTTAGTTTGTGAAGAAGGTGAATTCTCTGTTGCCTTCGTTCCTGTGACATGTGGTGTTTTAATGTGCCAAAGTTAAATGGAGTGGAAGCCATGTTTGTCTGCCAAACACGGAAAAACCACAACAACTTATGAAACCACAGCCTTGAAAAGGTCAGTGAGGTAAATGTAGTTCACTCCTGCAGCTGTTTCCCAACAGTCTGAATCAGTCAAAGAAACTTTACCAATAAATTTTCTATTTTTTTTTTTTCATGACACTCAGCGAGACTTTCTAACGAATGTTTTATTCGCTGTCCATCTCATTACGTGGTCAAGTTAGCAACAATAAAAATGCAATGTAAGGTTATACTTTCAAAATAAAGGTCTTCGGTATGTTTAGGCACCAAAACTACTTGGTTAGGTTGAGGACAATATTGTGGTTTGGGTTAAAATAACTACGTCCTTAACCTTTACATGTACTCACCCTCAAAAAACAACAATGAATTTCTTTTTCTCTGTATTTTTTATTTTTATTTTTTTTGATTTCCTGTGGCTACAATGACAACAATAACTGTTTTTTTTATTTTTTTATTTTACCCCACAGTTTTGTTTTGTCTTTTTTTAAATATATGCCTATAGTAAACAGTTGAGATGTCACTTCATGGTAAAAGTATAAAAATACATTTACAAATAACCAAAAAATTTAGAAAAAGTAAAATAAAAAGTGAACTGGGGAATTAGATCACTGAAGAAAAATTGGAAATGTATTATCTTAGCATTTCTACCTTTACCATAAAAGGACAAATGGAAGAGCATGTTTTAGAGCATTATTTGACCCTTATGAGACCTATTTTTTGTTGTATTAATTCGTTAATTCTGGCCAATGAGACCTCGGAACGATAAAATGTCGAAAAAAGTTTGCTTGGCTTTGAAAGTTACACCAAAGTGATTTTTTGGTTTCTTGTTTGGAGGCAAACTGACCACCGAACAGGTGACAAGAATGTGGTTTCACACGGGAACTGAATCCACATCCTCCAAACGTGGACTTCATCACTTTTTATTCTACGCTCATCCTTATTTCTTTGAGTCATTCTGATTAACAAAAACTATTGACAGTTTGTGTCCATGTGCACCAATCTATAGATTTGACAAACAGCTACACTTATAACCAATTTCTAACTTTTAACTACAATTGACAAGTCAAAACTACAACTGACACCATTTTTGCCCACTGCATGATCCACGACTGTCTTCAGTTGTCCAATGATGTGACACAAACTTGAGTCTTACCATCCATCCCACATTTCCAAACATCCCTGAGGCCTGACATGGTCATATGGTCTGAAGAGGCGAAGAGGATCATCCTGACTGAACTGACTGTCCAGTGGGAGGACAGATATGCAAAGAGGCCTCGGGGGGGTGGTGGGGGGGAGCCAGCGAATGGCAGGAGGCGGTCCAACGATGCAGGGACAAAGGGTGGCAGGCCGGAGGTTGGCCGCGGGGGTTTCCCGGCGCAGCCTGTGTGGAAGACGCTCACAGCTCTGAGAATGGCAGGAAGGGAGAGGAAGACAGCTGCGGCGGAAAGAGACTTGTTGGCTCTGGAACAGGCGGGAAAAGATGGGCTGTGACTGGCCATCGCCGCAAATCCGCCAACTGCAAGATGTTGGCGCTCGGGGTCGAAACGTCCAAGTGTATGATCATAAGAAAGTGACTGAATTGTGTGAGCATCTTTATATTTCTAAGAGTTTGTTGACATGTAGTGCAGATTAAAGAGTGGACGGAGCGACCTTCAACCTGCATTCTCTCTACTGGTCAGCAGGGGGCGACTGTAGTGGCTTCAAAAAGGAGTCAGATTGTTTGAACTCTTCTGGTTCTCACCAGATTTATGACCCCAGAGAACAGTTTCCTGATGAGTTCATGGTCTCAGTTTTTTAAAGTTTTTTAAGATAATAATCACAATAAACTTTTTATCGAGATATCATTGTACCATCGTTACATCTCTATTCAACAGTACAAATTTAAGAGCTGTCATCCTGATATTAATGACAAATTTGTGAAGAAGAGAAAAAAAACCTGTCAGCTGTACTTTTCTTATTTTGGCCGGTGAATGTGTCTGTTTCAAAAAGCTTTGTATTTAAAGTCTGCATCTGCCATCATGATAACAGCAGGCATGATAATGTGGCATCAGCAATCAGTCAAAATGAGATGAAAATGTCGGTATAGTGGATTTTATCAAAAGTGTAATATTGTGCACTCCTACTTTGTTTACCACTGCATTTTATTACATTAAATTTTAAATTGAATTCATTCATATCTCTCATCATGCTGC
>JAJHUR010018077.1:602-16442 GCA_027495735.1 Lutjanus campechanus | reverse complement strand
GCCAGCTTCCACACTCCAAGCCCTCCAATAGAAGTGTACTGACCAAGAGCCGTCTCCAGAAAGAACAAGGGCATGCCAGCAAATACGAGGGTCAAAAAGTAGGGAATCAAGAAGGCCCCTGAATGAGAGGTGAGAGGTAAAGGTGTGTAAGTGAAGGTGAATCTAAACTATTAACGAAACTATTAACTATTAACATTCATAATAATCCAGATAAGATATTGGCAAAAGGATCTGCACCCCAGATCACCGCACAGGCTTTCACTTGTGCGCAATTACGCACGGCACAGATTGGGGGCGGGGGTATGTTTTTCGAGATCTTTGTGCTCCTTTTGGAGTGCGAATAAATGGAAAATTGTTAAGAATTCCTGTTTACCTCCTCCGTTCTTCCCACATAAATAAGGAAATCTCCAGACATTTCCGAGTCCAATGGCGTATCCGACACAAGACAGAAGAAAGTCAAATTTCCCACCCCATGTTTCTCTCTCGGGAAGATCTTTTTTTGTCTTCTGCACTTTCACCACCAAGGTTTTAGGTTTGTCGTTTGGCGTGGTGGTGCTGGGCGCGTCGTTCACCGTCTCCGTTAAGACGTGTCCGTCCGAGGCTTTGGTCCCGTTGGTGGCCATGGTCACTGTGCGTGTCGGATAGTCCTGACCAGTGGGGAGGAGGGGGATTCAGCACCGGTCCAGCAGACAGACGGCAGCTTCTCCGTCCTGCACACCCAGCTCCCAGCAGAGACGAATACGAGAGTGATCAAGAGAAGCAGGAGCAGCTCAGCAGCGGTCCAGCGAGCCTGAAAACAGAAATATACAGAGAGTTAAAAATCCGCTGGAAAAAAAAGACTAGGTGATAAAATTTTTACTTGGTCCACACACAAATCTGCTTTAAATATTTTCTGAAGTCGAATGTCAGTAAAATTGGGCAAAAGAGGGATTCATGTGCGTCAGAGGCGCCATGCCCATTCAAGCTGATGAGGCACGTGATATCTGGATTTAAAAAAAATCTATTGCTATTTATAATAGTTGTGATTATTCGATATTATCAGTCATATTAAGTCATAGGCCATACTTCAAAAGGTCACACTCCCCCTGACACCAGTGGTATCGTCCAAAAGTTGCAGGCTGTATATGCACCTGCACCGCACACAGCACTCTGTTGCGCACGCGAGGAGGAGATGTAGGCAGGATGCACTTTAACTGTGTGTGGCTGAAGCGGTTAGTACCACCACTATCACAGCCCATCCCGAGCGAAACACTGAATTCCTTTGATATCTCCAAGTCAAGATGCAGAGGAAAATCTTTTAAAAACGACAGAAAGCCCCAGTCCTGTCCTCCTCATCAGGACATTGTTAGTGCAAGAGTTAGGTCATCTCTGGTTAGATAGTGATTGGCTATTTTCCCTTTATGGAAATGTATCTGCACGTAACTGAAAGATTTGTTCCCTCGTTCATATGACCATTTCAGACCAACCAAGGGATGATCAGGCAGTTCAAGTTGCTAATCTCTGTGAAGCAGGTAAAGATAAAATGATTATGACGATTATAAAAAATAATAGTTAAAAGTAATAATAAAAATGACGTGAAATCTTATTTGTATGCCCCTTATTCAAAAAAATAGGTGAAGGTGACGATATTTAGCAATTTTTCAAGAAAAGTGTCAGCAGTGTAGAAGTGAGTGTCATTTTCAATGACCACAACAGCACAAACATTTCACGGGATTTATCTCAATATGAGGTTGGAGATTACTGAGTTACAAAAACTGAATTCGTGAAAAATAATCCCTTCAAAGAAAACTGTGTCATTATTTTCTTTTTTCTGGGGAGGCATTCCGGGTCCCCTCGCTCTAATTGTGCCTCCCCCGGATTTTGGCTTGCATGACGCTCCCTATACAATTCTTCTTTTTTGAGATACTAACATCATGAAGAAGAAAAAAATCTGTGAATCTGAACTTTAGTTCAACAAAAGCATGACTGTTTCCCCCATTAAGTGAATAATAACTAATAATAATAATATAATAATAATAACTATTGTCTGGAATGAAAAATATTTTAAGATAAAATACGTGGCTTAAATTACTTCTTTGGGTGGGCATGGTCCTGACCTGTGCTGACAAAGAAGTTTTATATTACTGGTAAAATATTATTTGACACGATTATTATGCATGCATCAGTTCTAATTGCATGACATTTCTTCAGGGGTGGAGGAGAGAAAAATGTGCCCTACGATCCGTGAACCCCACGGGATCAAATAAAGACTTCTCATGTTATAAGAATCACTTTTAATTGCCCGGAGTGAATGCATGTTAGCAGAAATTTAGAGCCTGCTTTTGTCCTTGATTCATTACGCTCTAAATTCAATGGCCCACTTCCTACTGCTCTGGTACAAGAGAGGAGCAATTAAACACATTTAGGAGTCAGACGCGACGATCATGTGCAATGAATCACCTGGAGAGGCTAATAAATCTCACTGTGAGTTCTTTTATAAAGACATTTTCACCAAATATCTGCAGGACACAGTTAAAACATTTCATATTTATTTTTCTTTCTAATTAGGATAATTCGTATTAATACAAACAATTCAACAATTAGCTGGGAGAATTTAAACAACAGTAAGGTTCTGCATTTAAAAATGTACATGATTTATTTTTGTTCTTTTCTGTTTTTTTAAAACGCAAAATCAACATCTGCTCGGTGATAGTTGTAACATGGAGCGCGCACTCTGCGCTCCATCACCCCCGTGCGTAATTGTGAAGATTAATATGAGGTAACATGGCCACAAATCTTTTGATATTTTTGCATTTTAAAACAAATCTGTTAATAACATGTCAGCTGCAAGTAACATTTGACCTCAAAGATACGCACACCCTCAAGACAAAAAGGCATTTACTGCACAAAGAGTTTTTTTTCCCATGAATGTAAATGTCTCACACATTTACATTTGACATATTTAAATCATGTGGCTGCAGGACTGAAGGATCAATTACAATGACCCTCATGAGATAAGTCTCTCGCGTCGCCATCAAGTGAAGTGCCGTCCGCGCACATTGCCAAATGCAGCGCGTCTGCATTTGCCAAATTCCTCAGTCGTCCTCGATTGTGAAAAATATGTCAACAAATACAAATCTATCCCTAAATTATAAAATGCACAACGCATAGCAGAATACTTACAATAAAATCCTTTTATTTGCGAGATTCTTCCCTCAAAAATCCGAATTTTCAAAAAAAAAAAAAAAAAAAAGTTACTTCCTTGCACTTTTAGGTTAAAAACCAAGGTGAGAACTTTGCATCCGACTGCAGCCAGCGAATATACGATCCTGAGGGGTGAGGATGGTGGACAGACGCGTCTTTGAGAGCGAGGTGCTGTCCTGGAAGGAGTGGTGCTGAAAGAGAGGAGGGGAGAGAAGACGACGGGGAAAGGAGCTGCTGCCGCCGTCTGAGTTGAAGCAGCGAGCAGGGACGTAACATGGAGCGCAGGATCCTCACTCTCATCTACATAGCGTCAATGTCACCTCAAAGTCGACCCTCCCCAACTCCAACATTTCCACCACTGAGATGGCAGCGGGTTTGAGAGAGGAGCATCCTCTTGTCTCAAGGTTTTATATCCTTACTCCTGCAGCTTTTTTTTTTTTTTTTTTTTTTTTTTTTTTTACATCAGCAAGTTCTCTCTCTCTCTCTCTCTCTGTCTCCCCCCCTCTCTCTCTCACTCCATCCCTTTCTGAGTCACTCAAGGGCCAGTTGATGCATAACAGATTTCTATGGGTTAATATTGTGATAGCATAATCTGCTATCCTTTGATAGAAGTTCGAAAGATTACAAGATTTCTGCAAGTTCCCAGCAAAACAAAACATACAGGACTTTAGTCGAATCAACAAATCTTTTCATATTAACGTGACGTAATTAAACAAGTTGTTTTTATTGTATTTATTAAGTTAATTAAACTTTAATTTCTAGTATTTTTCTATTTACACTTTATTTATTTTACACTTCGGAACTTATATACATCAGTTCTTCTAACTTGAAGTCCTGACTTGAAATGACGAGTTGAATGCGTGGAGGCCCACAGTTCAGTGTTCAGTCAACTCATTAAATTAGGTTTCTAAAAGAAACACGATCAGCATTAAAGCAGAGTTCCCAGCACACTGTAAAGAAACTATTTGTTTTAATTTTAAAAGGTCACTGTCCAAGCTGCCTTAAAACTTTACAGCTATACTACATGGAACTATTGTGTTGATTTTGGAGGCCCCTGTGGACAAAAGCGGTTGTGTTTGTAATAACCATGATGTCAAAAATAAATTATCTACTGAAAAACTTCCTCTAGCTTTCCTTAAACTGGCTAATGTATGACTCAAGATAACTTTGCATGGGAAAATGTCAACACAGGCTCATTTCTTCTGATTTTAAGACGAACCCAACCCGGTGGCAGGAATAAGGAATAGCCAGTCTTCTTACTGATGGTCTTGTTTGCTCACGTAAGTCATATAGTGGCATCAGTATTAATTTGATATGGTGTGACGACCAATTAAAAACTCCTCGTAGTTGCTATAGTTGACTGAATTTGAAAAAACAAGTTGAGGTAATTTTGTATTGATTCAAAACAAATAAACTTCTCTTGTCAAATAAACTTGATATAAATTCAGTTGTGCTTAAGAAAACGTGTTAAATAAGCCGAAGATCAACAACTGTTCAGTCATACTTACATTACAAACAAATTTGATTTCCTTCTACATTTAATAACCCATCATTTCACGGCAAAACACTTAAAGTTAGGAGAACTCATGTTTATGGGTTCTAAAGTGTTCTGAATGTAAATACTTGAAAATTTAATTAAGTTTGTTTAACTTGAACAAATAAAACTTGTATATTTATGTTAAGTTAATGAGAAAAGATTTATTGATTTCACTAAATACCTGTATGATGTGTGTCTCAAATACACTCTGAGAAAAGTCATGGTTTGTTTGGCAATAATAAAAACATTGGTAACCATGACTGGGGTTAGTATTGAATTTAGAGTCAATGCTGGAACTTTGTACTGTAGCTCCAACTGGAGCGGCTGCAGCTGTAAGTTCTTTATGTAAAATGACAAACCGACTCTTAAAAACTGAGAAAATGTCAGAGGTAATCAAATTTGTTTGAAATGTTTGTTTGCGTGACTGAAGATTTGTTGGTTCAACTTAACCTTAATGTAGAGTACGTGTTTTATCAAGTACAACTGAATTGATTTCAAGTCCATTTGACTAGAAAACTATTTGTTTTGAATCATTACAAAATTACCTCAACTTGTCTGTTCAAATTCAGTCAACTTAAATTTTATTTATTTATTTTATTTACCTTTTGTTTTGTTAAAATAAATGGTTTATTTTCACAGTGTTGCCACACATGATGCATATATACCCTTAACTCACACTTTTACATTTTAAAATTTTCTAAACTTGCATCTTTCCAAATTTCAGGTGATTAATGTGAAATAGATTGTATAAAAAAAAGGCCATGGAATGAATAAAAATAAGTGGTGTAATGTTGCATCAAATGCAGCCACTCCAGATACAAAGGAAGATGCCAATGGCTGCTCTCGCTCCTGGCAAAACATGATAAGAGGGTCCCAGCCAATAAAAGGAGTCAGGGTGTGCGAGATAAATTGAAAACTGCGCTTATAATCTTCTTAGCCTGCTGTCTTCCAAAATGAAATACCCTTGTGGAACATCCCAAATGAGCAGTCTTAATGCAGACTTTAACTCCCACATCGAGATAAATCATTAGGGTCTCACTGGGAGATTAGACTCTCGTAGGGTTTAACAGTTAAAGTTTGAGTCGTGAAAATGAGTAAGGATTAAACCAATGTTAGTATTAAAAAAAAAAAATCTTCATGTGCCTGAGGGAATGACTCGTGACTGATAAAAAAAAGTGTATTTTAAGGTTGTCATGAAGCTGTCAGGTTACACCTTATCATGACCTGTGATAATTTCATCCCAAAGCAGCTTCATTTTAATGTCAAGTGGCATCATATGCAATGTCATGGCTTTTGACACTGTTATGGCTGCATGAAATACATCAAAAACATCTAACAAATACCCACTTTTCTACCATATTCTGCAATTTATTTGCTTCACTTCACCATCCCGATTTCCCTCATGGCTCACTTCCTTTGCTATCCCCCTGTGCTCATCTGCCCAAATCTTCCCCTTCCATCTTTGCTTCTTTTTGTCTCCATCCGCCATACTGTAGGCTGCGCGGTGCTGATACAGCGCTACTGAAAAGCCACACCACTGAGAGGAAAGGAAAGAATGCCCAGATGGTGAACCAATGAGGGGTGAGCGAACCTTCTAATGATACGAAACAAAATTTAGCATTTATAATCCCAACTGGCTGATTGGCCTGCAGGCTGTGGCACCTCAGATGTGCAAAAAGCTTCCCGTTGGCCTGCAGCTCTCACGCGGAGGGAATTCAAAATGCCACTGTGATGAGAACTGGTGGTGCTGCGCTTGTGGCCCTGGCCCCACCTGATGGTGAGCCTGTGTGCAGTGGAGCTTGTAATTACAGAAGGAGGTGGTAGTAATAGAGAGCAGAGTACAGGCAAACACACAAGCAGACAGCTGGCCCCCTGTCACTTCAACTGCTCAGACATCGGGGGACAAAAGTGATGCTCTGAAACTCTAGAGCAGATTATCGCTCATGTGAGAAAGACAAAACGATGATATGGGAGATGGTGACAGTGATAATGATGACAGATGCATTTTATAATGCACACAGATTCACAGAGCCTTGAAGAAATATGTTGCCTCTCACATTCAGTATTTATATGAGGTTTTGCATGCATGGTGAGTGTCTTTATGCACAACATAAATAATATGAATATGATAAACAGCATCCCACGTGTACCTTAGAAAACTTAACACACATAGCTGTGAGGAGAGTCTGAAGCCTGTCAGCAGCTCTGTGAGGCTGTGCACAGCAATGCTTTGAGCTAAATACTAACATAAGTTAGGTCCTGAGCAATGTATTGATACTATATTGACATCATAATAGGAGACTCGATATCACCTTAGATTTTGAATATCCTTATATCTTGAGTGTCTCAGCTGATGTCTTTTCCTAGTTTAAAAGGCTGCATTAAAGTAAAGTGATGCCGTTTTCTGAATTTACCAGACTGTTGTAGCTGTTCTATTGTTTGCATTTACCTACTTATTCATTATATCCACTATATCCGTTACTGATTATCACTTATACTGAAGCTTGAGTTAATATTTTGAGAAAGCTCCAATAGTCGTCCTCTCAACATTTTTGCTAAATGAATGTCGGTGTATTTGGTCAAAAATATCATGCAGATCAGTTTGCATTTGCAACGATATGTTGTTAACAAAAGGCTTTCTGGTAGCATCTCACAGACACTAAAGGGTCCATCGTGCATCAGTATGAGATGATGAGTAGCGTGACAGAGACCATATACCGTATTAGCAATCATTTGCTAATTAGTAATTACATTTACACAAAGTACAGCTGATGTTGTGATTGCCTTAAGTTTTGCAGATATTTGGTCGTAAGTTTTGGGGAAAATTACATTGTATAATCTTGACCTGATGAAGATATTATATGAAAAGTTAAGGGGTCACAATTCACCCTGAAAGTAACATGTCTGAACTAAATTTCATGGCAATCAACCTCGTGGTTGAGGTGAGGTTGAGGGATTTCACTCAAAACTGATTCACTCAACATTTTAAATATATGGTGGTACTACAGGAAAGCGGACCACCAAAGTCATTAAAATTCATCCTTCAGGTATTGAATATCTGTAAAAAAAAAAAAAAAGATAGCAATGCACTCAGAAGTTGTTGAGATAGTTAGCCTTGACCAAAGAAGTTGACTGGCAGACCAACATTGCCCTTCCTATAGCCACACTGCAGATGTAGCTAAAAATGAAAACATATCTTAAAAAAAAACAGCCCTGTGCCAAACACATGATGCCCAAATAAATCTAACTGAAAATACCATCAGTAATAGTATACTGTAATATGAAATGACTTCTGACCACAGAAAATGAATAAGTAATAGCATATGATTGAAAAATGAATCCATACTGTCCTTGGCAGAAAACACTTAACTGCTTCATCGTTGACCTTTTGCAAACATATACAGTAGGGGACTCCAAAGGCGTCTGTCCCTTTATCAACATAATTGCACAACATTACAGTGTTACTGTATTATCACACTGAAGGACCATGCCAGCTCTGAACCTGTGTGAAGTGCATGAATCGTCTGCAGTCACTTTCCAAGTCAGTTTCAATGCAAAGTGTACATTAGCATCTCAAATACCGAGTTTGAACTAACAATTTTTTTTTTCACATTGTTGTATGTTGGCTTAGCACTTCAGAGCTTATGGAAATCAATGTGTGTGTTTGGGCATATGAAAGAGAGATAAAGACTGAGAGGTAAACAGAAAGACACACTGACAAACAAACAGACAGACAGACAGACAGACAGATGGAGCCCTGTACTGTAGCTTTTCCATGTCTCTTAATCCTAAAAAGCCTCTGTTCCTTTCGGGTGGTGGGGAGAGGGCGGGATTGTTGTCAGGACCAGTTATGTGTAACACTGCAGGCCCATAGAATGTGTCTGGCTCTTCATTGGTAAGTCAGTCAGGTAGGACGCTGCTAGGCCTCTCCAGAAGAGCCTCGGTGCGACGTTTCCGCTCGCAGTGAAAAGATGGAGACAAAGTGATGTGTCTGTTGCCGGGTGATTCACAAAAAGAACCCAGGGTGCATTTCTAAAAAAAGGGGAGGGTGGAAACGCAGCGGCAAAGTAAAACAAATACTGGCCTCCTTCCCTGCCTCCCTCACTCTTCTCACAGCCAGGCAGGAATGTAGAAGTCGACGAGGGCCAAAACCATCCTGCCAAACCAGCTTATGCTAAAATGTGGCAACATCTTTAAGAGCTACATCATAATAGAAGGGTGAAGATTAAAATACTCACTGAATCAGAAATTTTATTTATGCCATTAAAATGTGTGCATCACGTTTGGAGAAATGCCAGACATGAAGGATAACTCTAAATCAAACGGCATTTACAAGTTGATAGATCTGTTTCTTCTCGAAGGCTGTAAATTCATGCAAGTTTTTCCCCCGAATCAATTATGGTCCAAGTGTCAGAGGAGCATCAAGCCTGTAGAGATGTGTACAGACACGTGATGAGCGATGCATTGTCTGTAAATGTGCCGTGACAGTGTTTTGACCCCGTCATGATTAATTATAACATCAGTGACACAGGTTGCAAAAGGTTGCCAAAGAGCAGTAGATGAATATGCAACATGTCATTCTGAGTGTACAAGGTAAAAGGTCAATTAAGAAAGAAACTCTTGTTTTCCATGACTGATGACAGAACTGCTGAATGTCATTTTAAATACAGGGTGTCATTATGTGCATGGATGGGAGTAATTATTTGGTAGGGAATGCTCTTTTTAAAGGGACAGTTCACTCCAAAATCAAAAATACATATTTTACCTCTGGCCTGTAGTGGTATTTCTCCAACTAGATGGTTTAGATGTGAGTTGCAGAATTTCAGAGATATCGGCCATAGAGATGCCTGCCTTCTCTCCAATATAATGGGACTAAATGGCACTATAGTCCTGTGGTGCTCAAAGCCCTAAAAAGTATATTCAAAAAATTCAAAACCAACTTTCCAACAATTATGACCTGGTTACTCAAGATAATTCACAGACTTTGTTGTGAGCAGTTTCATGTCGTTCTGGTAGATTCTACTGCAATAATAAAATAATTAAATTAAATAAGTTAAATAATTCCTACATGAGAGTGCTCACAACAAGGTCTGTGGATTATTTTGAGCAACTGGATCATTTTTGCAATCCTTTATTGATTCATTCACTTTCTTCTTCCGTGATATCAAATAACTTGTACAACGTGTACAACAAGCTGTATTATATAGAACAACAGGTATTGTATGTACAACACAACATGACAGTTCAGGGGACTGCACTGTATGTTGTTTATGTGCTGCTAACATGTACAGCTCTTGACAGACACTTTAGCACACACACACGCATACATGTCAACACAGTGCATGGGGACTGTTAAATCACTCGACATTTGTGCCCTTTGCCCCACATTACCAATCCACCATCATGATTTTACCACTACTGTATAATCATCATGAAGACTATAAAGTAGGCCTACCTCGGGTTTATATGCCATGCTACAGCAGGGCTGAAAATCATTATTATTCAATCACATCTGCTCACTAGAAATTGAAATAAATGAATAAACAAAAATATAAAAACTCCAGTAAGATACAGTCCAATGTCAAACCATTGATCTGTTTCAGTTTGGGCTGAAAGCACCAGAGGAATTATTGACCTACTATTAAAAATCAAAAGAAAATGCTGTTTCTTTTGTCCAGAGGGCTAGTGGGTTGTGTTATGGGAATATCAATACACTTTGGCCTCTGGTTATACTATAATTTATAGCGGAGGACATTTTTCCTGCTCGCACACCTGTAGTAATGTTCCACATCAATCTTTTGTTTCGTACAACATCAGAGCAGAGCAGAGTGGGGGGCTTTGGATGCTGGATGACTGAGTTTGATTGGGTTGTAGCTGCTGTAGCTACAGAAATATGAATCATAGGAAGGACAAGCTGGGAGAGGACTCAGTCATTGGAGCTTTAACTGGGATGTTCCACTCAACTGGTTTATGTTGAATCTCATGTATTTGTAATAAAGAGGCTGTGCTTGAGAAATGAAAGCTCACATTCTACTGCTTTTCCATTTGGGCTCAGGGGACAGTAGCTATTCTCATCTATCACATATTTAAACAATGGCTGTAATCTCAGGGCATCCCTGTTTTATCAACAGTACCATGGAATAGGAAGCTCTGTCCTTTCTATGGATTTCGACTCTGTTCCTGAAATCCTTTTTATGGGTTGTTACCCCCAGTCAAAGTAATTGAGGCAGACAGATTGTGATCCACGAGTCAGGACTGATATTTAGACTTAATGGCTTTCAGAGAATCTGCATCCGCCGCCACCTGCACCCTCAACACATGGCTGCCTGATGTTGCCACCACAGAGGAGAGGCAAGGATGGAGAGAGAAAGAGTGGAGGCTGTGAATGTTCTTATATCCTTTGGCGTTTTTTCTGCCTGGGCTATTTGGTTGATACGGTAACTTCAACGTGAGTATGATATTCACTGAATTACATCTTTCTTTTTTAATTCATATTTTTAAATTCTTTCTCAAAGGATTGCACAATTATAGTGGCAAAATAGACTCACCTGATGTAAATTGTGAGTATAAGCCTGCCGTTGGACACTTGTTTCAGTCGGCATCAGCTGTCTGCTTTTTCAAAGTCCCTAGAAACAACACCAGCAACCTCGAAGCTGCAACCTGCATGCTGAAAACACCAAATTAGCACCGGGTTTGTCATGGTACAAACGTAAACAAGCTAGCAGGTGTTAGCTCTTCTCTTGTGGTGATTTAGACATTTTAATGCCAAGGCTAACCTCTTGATATGCAAATGTTCCACCAAAACAAGTTCCGCCTTGATATTATTTAGACTATATCAGCACCACCCAGAACAATTGTGATTAATTTAAAGAAATACAAACAAGTCAGGGAGTTTTCCCCTGTAACAGACCCACATGAGCTGTAGAAAGGTACTCGCAGAGTTCTTACATTTCCAGCACTCATTGCTTTGAATTAGACAATAACCCACAATTTGGGAGCTTTGCTTTGACACACAAAGGTAGAAAAAAGGTAGTGTAATCATGCTTTCTCCAACAAAGAAATACTGCAAAATTTAAGATTTTTTGTATCTTGAGAAGATCTTGGAAAAGCCATCCATGTTTTAATCTGTCAGTGTTAGGTATGGTGTAAGTCATTAAAAATACAAAGGTGCTGGACCCAAAAATGCAGACTTTAGGCACTGGAGCAGACTTCAAAAGATTTAATCAAAAACAGAAAGAAACATCAAACACAGGCTTACTTGAAACAAAGGGATCCAAAAACTGAAAATGGCAAAATCCAGGTGAATCCAAGAACCAAAAAACACCAAAAGGGGAAAACATCCAAAAATCCAAACGGGGGAAAATAAATCCAACAGAGCACTGGGAATGACACAAGGAAGACAGGAACTCACACCGAAAATCAACACGACGAACTGACAAACACAAAGAGACACACAGGGACTAAATACACAGGGAGAGGGAGGATGATGAGACACAGGTGAGGGCAATCAGGACAGGTGAAAACAATCAGTGATCAAAAAAAAGAGCGGGAAAACAGACAAAGACAGGAAGTAAAGATGACAGACACAAGAGAAGCTCAAAACTACAAAATAAAACAGGAAGTGAAGACAAGACGCACAGAGGACCAACACTACAGAATAAAACAGGACGTGACTAAGAAAACACAAACCAAGACAGTGAAAGACAGAACAACAACGACACACAAGGGGATAATGCTACAAAATAACCAACAAAACTCCAAACCATAACAGTCAGGTCTGGATTACTGTAAATCCCTGTATTCAGATGTCAGCCATAAGATTATCTCTTGTCTCCAGGTTATTCAAAATTCACCTGCCAGACTTTCTATTTCTAATACTAAGAGACTGGACCATATAACTCCCGTCCTTGCAACATTACACAGCAACCTGTTAGATACAGAATTGATTGTAAACTTTTACAATTTACTTTTAAAGTCCCACAAGGCCTTGTACCTACCTGTGTCTTAAATTTACTCATACCATATGAACATTTGCTGTACATTTACACCCTGCCTTGTATTTTAACCCATAGACTCTACACAACTCCATAATCGGAGTTATTTGCCAAAGTCTCCTTTATCAGTCAGATTATACTGATCTTTTAGCCCTTGATAGGAGTTGAACACTCCTTCTCCAAATAGGTCATGAAATGTGGCTAAAACCTTAATGTGCCACTGATTTACACCATTAAATTAGGTCACAGGTCAAAAGGTTTTTCAGCTCACAGGAAAACACAAGAATCTACAACATTTTGAAAGGCGAATAGAGAAGGGAACTAAATCAATTCAATTCACGTGACTGTTAAAATGCAAATCCCTGCTGTGATAAATGAAATATTCACTCATGTGTTGCTAGGCAACAGAGCTTTGGGGCTGTTTGGTCAGTTGGTCTTAGTTTAGTTTGACCACATCTGTCTGGACCACTTTGAGGGTCTTAGTCGAGGGTCAGCTAGGGAGCACGGTGGGCCTAAAGCTGTGGAGCTATGATTGAGTGACTATACCTTTAACCAACATTTAATAAAGAACACGGCAGTGGGAAAGTTTTGCATTTAGTCAAGCTGCAGTCGCAGGTATCCTGAGGTTAGTGAAGGGTGGAGTGGGGAGCACTGACTGCCACTTGGGAGGGTGGGCAGCATATAGAGGGGCTGAGGCTCTCTGAGGTGAGGTATCAATTAAGGCTGCTGCCAGGAGCATGAACACTGAGTGAAAAGGCCAACATCAAAGTTTAAGATAGGCTGCAAGATTGAAGGAGACAGTTAAAGCTGATGTTTGGACTGAGGGTCTGAATTCCGGGGCAGAGGAGTACGGCAGATAGGCGGAGGGACAGTGCAGGAGGCTCTGTCGTGTCTGATATGATGGAGAGGACTGAAACAGAGGACCAGAGGCTGAGGCTGCTTTAGGTCTCTGGTGTCCTCCTCCAGCTCCCGGGGGCTCCCGCTGCAGCTACAGCAGCTGCTGAAATAGCACTCAATAGGTTTCATAGAATCCCCATTATGGGTCCTCAAATGAGGTTTCTGGGGGTTAATTTGAATTTAGTTTGCTCCATCCAATGCTTTATGTTGTTTTGCAGCTTGAAGGCTGACGGTTTTCTCATGATTGATAAAACCAGTAGCACTCCATACAATCAAAACAGTCATTTAAGCAAATGTCAGTTAAAATTTACAGAATATTTTAAAAACTGGGTTCCATTTTAATGTGCATATATCAGAATCAAACAAATCATACTCAGCTCACATGTATTGTGTGTAAAGTGTTGAAAAATGTGCAGACAACTATAAGCAGCATAAATTAAGGCAACAAAACCAATTGGATCACATGTTGGCAAATTTAGTAATTGACTGAAAACACAACAATCACACTATGAACTGTGATGGGCAGAAATCAACAATATTCATTCGTCTGACCTACAGAATAAGGAGGTATTGATCATGACTGATAGCTTGATTTTAGTAGGTGTGGAGTCATGGTTCATTGAATGTGCTCTGACTGTAGCTGCCTACATCAATATTTGACATTTTATCTTTGCTCTTTATTCTAAATCGGATGGCAAGCAAATCTGGGAATGTTGTATGTACAGCCAAATTACACAAGTATGTAACATTTCCTACAGTTCTAACCCCAGGTGTGCAACAGTGACAGTCAAGCTTGATATTTCTACAGTTCTGTTGAACTGCAGCAGCAGATGCAGCGATATATGCATTTTCTTCAGGAAATTCAAAGATTCTAGTTATAATTTACTTTTGTTCATTTTGATTTTGTGATATCAAATGTTGTAGAGGTCAAACATCTGCAGTTACATCTTACGTGTGTACAGTAGCAGGATTTACATTCATATATAGTTTAATATTGAGTATTTCCCTGTATTCCCCTGCAGAGAATAAAGTATTACTGGAAAACATCCATAGATGCATTGCTGTTGCAGAGCACTTACAGTAAAAAAGGGCTTCAATTTGTATTTTGTAACTATTTCCCCATCCCAGTCTTCCCTGCTTGCCGTTTATATTTGACATTTCAAGGGCAAGCTTCTAAAACGTTCCCTAGTGGAGGAAGGAGCAGCTCTTGAAGGAGACGCTAGAATGTCTTTTTCATGCAGAGTTGGAACATGTCTCATATTTGACTCCTCTTCTAATCAAATCCTGAGTAGCTCAGATCTTTCACTGTACTGGATCTGTACAGTTCAAAGTGATGGATGTTGGCATCCCAAGCGGGTATCAATGTTACTGGGGTTTGGCATTTAACTCCCAATGGTGCCTGCTAAAAATGGAGTTACTCATGGTGCTAGAAGGCACTTAAATTAACACATCCACAAAATTACATGTGGGCCTTTTCTGCATTTAGCACCATTCTGCTGCGAAATCATGAAATAAGTTTTGCATTTGAATATATGTTGTAGTCCAAATGAAGAAGCATTCCAGCTTATAAACCACTGTTCATTATAGAGGGCATGCATGCTTATAAATCAATGGATCCATGTTATTACATACTCTGTCCTAGATATTTTGCACCCATCACTTGTGCTCTTTTCAGAATAGTGTCCCTGGAAAACCCACTTAGACAAAATGTGAAGGAAAATAGCAAATATAACCTTCTAGATTCTTTTAAAAAAAAAGCTTTTTTAATGCATTCCTATGCAATGCCACACACCTCTTATTTTTTCGTCTTGTTAGCCAAGCTGGACCAGGAGTTGTCCAGTCGAAAGTAGGTTAGTTCAGCATAATTGGCCGTGTAATGATCCAATCACACACCTCCTACACCCCACTAACTCCTCCAGGGAGAACTCAGAGCCTCCTCTCCAGCAGGATTGCTCCATTAGGCAATTTAAAAGGTGACATGCACGCTTAGGTCACATTGAGTTTAAACATTTTTCTGTGATATGTTATTATGCAAATGCTGCTGCCTACTGAATGCAATCAGGTGTGTACAGTTCCTGTCTCCCCTTGTGGATCACATCACAACCTGATCCACCAGGTATTCAAGCGTCTGTTTGCTTTTTCTTACTGTTGTTTCACCTTGATTTCACCTTGATGCACCTGCTTGAGAATAAGCTTAGATCCATGGAGGTTGACTTACCGCAGTATCCT
>JAJHUR010018028.1:728-16408 GCA_027495735.1 Lutjanus campechanus | reverse complement strand
ACAAATGGATGTTATTTTGTGTTCAGGGTTTGAACAAAATGCTGTACAATGGTTCAACCAGACTGACGATTGAAAAGGCAGCAAGAGACAAAGATACCTTTGAGCAGCAGATAAATAAAGAAATCACCAGGCATTGGTGAAAGAAATGGGAAGCTTAGCATGAGAATCTGTGCAGATTCAAATAGAAACAGGTTCCTCTCTCAGTGTCAAGTGCATCGACATGCCTGTAACAAGCTGGAATTACTTGTGTTGCTTTAGCAAAGCTATTCTTAAAACTTCACAATATAGTCTAGTCTGGGGTTAGCGCTATTGGAATTTGATCAACCAATTTTGTTACCTTTGGACAGAGCCAGCTTAGCTGTCTCCCTCTATTTCCACACTTTATTCTAAGTTGGCTGTAGCTTTATACAGCACAATATTATTACAGTATTTATATTATTGTGTTTGTTTTTTTCCTTGTAAATAACTGGACAATTTTACATCTTCTGGCCTCTAAAATGTATTTGCATAAAACAATGTAAAAAGTCACTCACTTGGTTGACCTGACCATAACTGATAGATATATAGAACCTTTAATGAGGGGTCATAAGTCGTCATCACTTAATTTTAAGGGGTCACAAGCTAAAAAGGAACCAGTGTTCTATGATAAACTGCAGCTGCAGTGCCATCCAATGTCAAGGAAATTAAATATGAACAAAGAGACACACTGTACAATAAAAAACACTAGTCTCAAACCAAGGCAATAAATACCACAAACAATTTCTTTGTGTGTGTGAAAATGTCATTTCTCAGCGTTATTCATGACCTCTGAAGATCTGAGGAGACAGAGAGAGAGGAGGAGTCGCTCACATTTGGGTGAATTTTGGAGGCGTATGAGGAAATCGGGAGGGGCGGGGGCTGAGCTGCGAGCCCAGCAGGAGGCCGTGTCCCCTGAGGGAGGGGTTTCCGACCATGGCGCACCCCAGGGGCGAGACAGACAGACAGAGCCACACAGGGTTAACGTGATGGTAACAGCGGCAGGCATGAGCCTCGCCTCCTCTCATTGCCTCGTCCTTGCAGAAATGCCAGACCTTTGGGTGTGGTGGGAGTGGTCTTTTTGGAACACAGTGGGTGGGTAGTGTGGTGCTAACGTGGTCCAGTGGTAATCCCACATGGCACAGGCAAAGCCCCAGGTAGTGTTTTAGGAGAGCAGAGGCAGCTCTGTGTCATGGCTAGTGAGGGGCTAATGTGTCAGCTGGGTGTTTCCCCAAATCAGCTTCGTCCTGCACCAGGACAGCCCTCAACCACAGCGGGCTGCTGAAGATGACATACGCTGAAGGCAGAGACTGACTCCATGTGTAATGTGCAATTTGTGTCACTTTACACACACCCATGCACGCCTGCATGATTTTTTTCCTCATAAACATACGCATGTATTCATGAAGGTGTGTGTGTCTGTGTGTAAGCATCTGCCTGCCAGCCTGTCAGGACATGTTTGAGTTTATATAGTGCACATGTATGACTGAGCCAGTGTGTGTTTGTGGACCCAAACCGATGGTGGTGGTGGGGGTCTTATTGATGTTGATGCAGTCCAGACATCTTTATTTAAAGCTGATGTGGTTAAAGTAGCCTCTTAAGCCGCCCTCTCCACGCCTCTGTGGTCTAAGCCAGTGTGAAGAGGTGCGCTAATCGCTCTGCCATGTCTGCCGTGCAAGACGAGCGTGAGCGTTCCCTGTAGCCTGGCAATTTGATCACAGCTGATTAGAGACGCGCCCATTGCCCACAAGGCGAACAGGTAGAGGGCAGATTAGTGCTGGAAAGTATATGAGAACAGAGTATTAGTTGTTAACTCAAAGGCAACAAAGTATCTGAAAAGAAATGAAGCTATCTCAACCAAGTGGGAGCAGTGGGGTCTGGACCCCCTTTTCTGGGAAAAACAGACAGTGTCCCCCTCAACATATCATTGTCAATTACTATTGGGGGTGGGAGAAAAACATCAATTGTCACAAGCATTGTGATTCTTTTTTTTTTTTCATGATTCCATTTTTTATAGATAGAATTAACTCGTGCTTAGTCTGTTAGCTCGTTGCTAACATATAATAGAAATTCCCATTGACACGCTAACTGAAATTTGCATCACCATTGAGGTAATATTATCTTAAACTTATCTATTTTCCTTCACATGCTCAACATAAAGTGACATGTGTGCTGATAGCTAGAGGCATATATTTCCTAAATAAACTTGGAAATAATCTAATAACTGCTGACTTCACAGTGTTCACTCAGTATTTTACAACACTCCACACTAAACAGCTCCAGCAACCTCAAAGGATCAGTGTAGCAATGATGTTGCTGAAATAAAACTCAAATACTGACAGACCAATGGTCTAGTGTTAAAAAAGCAAACAAAAATCGCAATAAACTGTAATATCGAATTGCAATACTTGTAGAATCACAATACTCAAGAATCGTAACACATATCGAATCAGCAGCCAAGTATTGTGATAGTATCAAATCAGGAGATAAGTGCATCATCCCCACCCTAATAACTGTATAATTTTACAAAATATAATAATATGCTCTTGAAGCACCTGTGCTAATTATAGACAAAAAAGAAAAAAACAAAATACATAGTGGTTTGATCCAATGCTTGCCATCCCCACACATTAGCCCTCGGTACAAGCCGAGTGTCTGTGGAGCGAACTCTGGAAGAGTGTTGAGAATGTGAGTAAGAGTAAGATAACCTTAAAACAAAGGATTTAATTATATATTATTAAATATTTAATATCACAAACCGCATTTCACTCCATTACCTCTCGGCTGATTCTTGTGCATCAAACAAGCGTGCATTTTAAAAGCATCCAGCATCTGTGCAATATGCAGTTTTCTTTACGATATGTGTAAACAGAGCAGAGGGATTAAAGCTTAGCAGTAAAGTTGTCTAGTGGCAGTAAATGTACAGTTTGCACACAAAATCGGTGCAGAAAGTCCCGCTGTGGAAGACACTGTGCTCAACCTACGTAACAAAACATGGATAAAATATGTTTTCAGTGCCTTTTCACTGGGCACCAGCCTTGCATTTATGCACGTATTGTTGAAAAAATAGACTTGAAGTCTAAATAAATGCTTCAGCTCACGTTTACGCTCCTCAGATGGAGTTGCAACGTGAGACACACTGAGCTGGTGCTGACGGCTGCACTGATAAAAATGAAAACTTTTCTGTTGTGTGAGACTTGAGTGAAAAACACGCCCGACTCACTTACGGTCAAGACAGGGAGATACTTTCCTCACTGCTTTTCAAATGATGTCATTTTGTTGTTTATAATTTTGGAAATAAATGAACACTTGATTAATTTAAAAAAGGCATAATTACAACATTCAGTATGTTGAAATAATACGTTTCTGGCAGGCTTCATAACATTGTGGACCTTTACACATACAACAGCACTCTGAGCAGCATTTCTGGCGTCCTCTTTAGGAATTGCTCTTGAGAAATTTTTCTGTTTATTGTCCCCCCATCAGTGAAATGAAATATCTGCCCTTGATCTCAACGCATACAGCTGCAGTTTGGATCCACGAGTATAACGTAAGGACATCCAGTGGGAAATCTGTGGACAGTTGACTCCAAACAGCAGCAGCAGATCCTTCCACCGCTCGCCTGCTCCTCTCCTGACAGAGCTGCTGCTGATCGCGCTGCCTCAGGCCTGTTGTGACTGGATGCTGCCGTCCAAGCCTACATGTCAGTGCGAGACAGGCTCTCCCTGACCTCTCTAGCGCTGGGGGCCTCCCAACCCCAAGGAGGGGCCCCCCGCTCCATCACATCCCTTCCAATTACTGACATCCTGCCGCCTTTGAACACACAGGAATCATAGTGAAGAATAGCAGAGGTCAGACTGCAGATGGAGAGGGGTGGAAACAGCAGAATCTAAGTAAGAGGGAAAGAAAGAGAAAAGGGGGGAAGAAGAGTGAAAAGCTATTTGTGTCATTGATGCCTCCCGTAGCCCCTCCACCAACCCTCCATCCTTTTCAAGGCTTCTGACTGAACCCTAATCAGGAGCAACTGTTTCAACAACAAAGACTGAGGGGCAGTGAGAGTTAAAAATGGCCTTCCGATCTCAGTTAAAACAGAGAAAACAAAGCTCAAACATTCCCTTTTCCCCTTTTGGGTGAGCTTAAATGTGTAAAACATCTGCCATGTTGGAAAATAAAAATAAAAAGAATCTGAGGTTTTCCAATTTTTCTTTTCTTGATTACTACCTTGGGTGCAAATCTGTGGAGGGTGGGGTGAAGGAGATGTGTCCACTCACGAATTGATTCGATTACGATTCTGAGGGCTATGAAGCAATTCTAAAACGATTATCAATGCATCTTTATACAACAATTTTAAGCTTTTAATTTGGGGGGTACCAGTCAGATTGCATCCGTCTGTAGCCGCTCACCTTGCCATCCTCACCAAAACTCAAACTGAAAGATGTAGCCTTGTTTAGAAGTTTTACATCTGTTTTGTTTCACCATCCAACTGGTTCAGCCATAAAGAACTTCCAGCTTGTATTACAGAATTGTTAAAGGTGATCATAACTTTAAGAATTGGGTTTTAAATTTCAGATTATTGACTTTTCTCACTGAATTCATAATCTCTCAAGAAAGATCCGAGATGCATTTAAGAATCGATTATTTCCCCGACTCCTGGTGTCCACCCCAGCTTCTACAAAATATGAAGCTGCAGGTTAGTTAATTACATCACTGAGTAAATGGCATGTGTGCTGAATGTGCCTGCTTTCACATGTTTTTCCAAACTTTATCGTGGTTTAGAAATCCTGAAGTCGGCTTGAACTGAATATTCAGCATGTAATCCAGTGTGCTGTCCCTGTGCATCTGGGGTGACTGACCAAGCTGTGACATGGGTCAAACACTGGTTATCGCAGGGCAAAGTATGATGGGAGTAAAGTAAAGATATACATTTTTCCATGTGTTTTCAATCCATATAGAAGGTTGATCACTTAACGGTGATTACATTAAGCAGCACTCACTAATTAAACCATTAGGCCTCCCTGAAAGAAACTTTCCTGTTACTTTTAAGGATTAATTCAAATGAAATGACGCTTTAAAGAGTTACAGTGGATCACAGGACTTTTTAAGGAGGGAATATGTTCAGTAAATAAACAATCTGGTTATGGGAATGACACGAGATGCAACTGGTTCCAGCGTACAGTGTGTCATAGCTGAAGTCACTGATGAATGAATGACTATACTCAGGGAAGGGAAAAGGGGAGGTGGGGTTGCATGTTTGCACATGTGTGCATGTAGGCTGTGGTTGTCCTATAACGAATGGCATATGAGACTGGTTGGTGCGCCTGGCAAGGGCCCAGTGCCCTTAAACCCAAATTAGCCTTTCCAAACCCATATCCCCCTGGCACAATGAAAAATCCCACACGTACATATAAGCCCACACACTCACAAATACAAACACACACACACACATACACACACATACACACGCACTCACAAAAAACCACCAATGACCTCACTCTCCCAAACTGTGGTGAACACTGCCAGGCCAGAAATCCCTCTAAGGCCTCCCTTTCAGACTGTAAGCACTGTACTGCTGAGTAGCCATATCAAGGGTCATTATGGGGTCAGAACGGGCTGCTATTAGACTCCAGCAATCCCTGCAATTCAAGCATATAAAATGTGCATCGCATTTGTGGTAACAGCATTACATCAAACTAGTTTTGACGTGTTCACTGTAGTGTGGAAAGGATAAAAATAGCTTCCCTATATGAAACAAATCTTACTGTTTAATGTTTTTTTGTGCAACCCCACATCCCAAATAGTTGGGGTGATGTGTAAAACTTAAATGAAAAACAGATTACAAGTATTTACAAATTCTTTTTCACCTATATTTAATCAAATACAGTACAAAGACAAGGTATTTAATGTTTGAACTGATGAACTTTACTGTTTTTTGTAAATATATCCTCATTCTGAATTTGATGCCTGTAACACATTCTAAAACAGCCTATATTTTATACAGGCAGGTCAGTCTAGTACCTGAACTCATTTACTATGAAGCCACGCTGTCGGGACACGTGCAGAATGTGTCTTGGCATTGTCTCGCTAAAGTAAGCAGGGACATCTCTGAAAAAGACATCGTCTGGATGGCAGCATATGTTGCTCCAAAACCTGTATGTACCTTTCAGCATTAATGGGGCCTTCACAGACGTGACAGCTACCCATAATGCCATGGGCACGAACACACTTTCATACCAAAAGATGTGCTGGCTTTTTAAGTTAGTGCTGGTCCTTTTGCTCTTTAGCGGACACAACATCCATGATTTCAGAAAACAATCTGAAATGTGGACTCATCAGGGATCCGCTTTTCCACTTTGCGTCAGTCCATCTCATATGAGCCCGACCCAAGAGAAGTTGGCAGCGTTTCTGGATGTTGATGATATATGGCTTTTGCTTTGCATGGGAGAGTCTTAACTTGCACTTGAGGATGCAACAACAAACTGTGTTTACTGACAACAGTTTTCCAAAGTCTTCCCGAGCCCATGTAGTATCCTTTATACAGTTACGTGGGTTTTTAATGCAGCTCTTCCTGAGGGGTCACAGATTCTCTGAATCTTTTAATGCTATAATGGATTGTGGATTCTGAAATTGCATTGGACTTTTTGCCCACGCAGTTTTTCACAAAATAGCGAACTTCACCCCATTCATGCTTGTGAACAACTGAGCTTTTTCGAGGATTCTCCGTTATTAATTAACCTGTTTACCTGTGAACTCTTCCAGACAGGTGATTTTTGAGCATTCCCCCATCTTTTGTTGCCTCCGTCCCAATTTTTTTGAAATGTGTAACAGGCATCAAATTCAGAATGAGTGTACATTTCCAAAAAAACAATAATGTTTATCAGTTTGTCTGCATTCTGTTTTATTTACGTTTTACACAACGTCCCAGCCTTTTTTGGAATTTGGGGTTGTACAAATAAGTTAGTTCTCCCGCAGTATCACTGAAATACATGATGCATGTGTGTGTGTGTGTGTGTGTGTGTGTGTGTGTGTGTGTGTGTGTGTGTGTGTGAGCATGTGTGCGTGTGTGTGAAAGTAGAGTTTAAAGGGTGTTGAAAACTATTAGCCTGCTGCGGAGAGGTGCTGTGCAGAGAATGAGTGATGAATTATTGAAGTGGCTCTTTGGTGTGAATGAAGTGTTGAAAATGTCCATTGCCACGGAGCACTCTGACGTTCCTGCACACGCCTTTCAACAGTATGTGTTAAAATGCATGTGTTGGTTCAGACAACTACCGTTCCACACCTGTTTCTTTGGAACCATTAACAAAATGCATAAAAGTGGGTGTATACTGTTCGCCTCGTTCATTAATCTGCGCTGACGCCTCTTCCTGTCAAAACATCTCACTTCCTTCTCTTACATTTCTTCTTCTTTTTCCTTCTCTCGCTGTCTCTTTTCTGTCTTTTTCTCACTTCCCCCTGTTCTCTTCTAACAGGATCCTCAGAATTTCCTCTTGTTACAGCACATCCAGTGATCAGTCACTGTGATTCTACTCTTTCAAGTCTTCCCTGTTTCAAAGAGCCATTGCCGTTGGGGGGAGAGTGAACAGGAATCTGAACCAATGCTTTTCGACAGCAGGGCCTCTCCTGCACGTTACACCCCAACAGCACCAGCGGAGAAGGGCGGGAGGGGAGGGGGAGTGAAAGAGAAAGAGGAGGAGGGCTCTCAAATACACATCACACATGAAAGTCACCTCACTCCAACCGGGAGAAATCACGGGCCCTGACGGAAAGGTAACAGCCGGCCGCAGGCACTAGGCGAGTTGCTAGGAGACAGGGAAGCACTGTATGGTCGATGGGATGAGCGGATGGCTGGTGTGTTCGCTCAGATGGAGCTCACTGACACGTACAGACACACTGACAACATACAGCTAAACGTAAACACACTGAGACATGAAGGGAAGAGGCATATAACAGAAAAAAACTGAATATAACATGACTGCATGCAATAAAAAAAATGGAAAAGGGTTTTTTAGTCAGAGTTGACAGGTGGATTATATACCTGAATTTACACAACCTGGTATTAAAATGGGATCTGTATCTGGATTTGTTATCAAGATAATAAATGATCTGATCTGGTCTTTGTGTTTATACCTGGTATTCTAAATGCTTTCTTTGTATCCTAACTGAAATAGGAAAGGAAAGGAAAGGAAAGGAAAGGAAAAATAGTCTTAGTCTGCACACTGAACATTTATAATATAATATCCCACCATGTGCCATCTAAGGGCTTGCACCAAAAACGTTCATGGCAGCAGGATCTAGCGTGTGGAACTTTTTCCTTATTTTCCAGCAGCTGAAAATCAGTCTCACACTCCTTTAAAAAAATCACAGTTTTATGAGTTTTTGAGTCAGAGGAAACTTTTAACTTTGTGAAACACTGTCTACAAAAAATTCTTTTATATATATATTATTTGTCCCCTCTTGTAAATTTGGGAAAAGTAATGCATTACGTCAGGATTCGTCAATATTTTTCAGGCCATGGACCCCTTCCTTAGCTGCTCCCTGCTACTACATATATTGCATTGGATATTTTCAGGGCTTTTCTCGTTTGCACTCACCTGTAGCTGCTGAGTCAGCAGCAGTTGTAGCACGGCTAATGTTGGGTGCATTAGCTTCACCCTCTGGGCTGAGATGGGGAGTATGTCACCTGTAAAGTTATAAAACGATCCATGTGACTCACAAGATTGTCTGTACACTTGGGATAATAATACAGCTGATTGGCCAATATGTTTCAATAATACAAAGCTAACTAGTTTGCTGTTATAGGTGCAGCACAGGGACTTAGAAGGCTAGCTAGCTCACATGATTGCACAAAAATTCATGGTAAGCCTTCGATCAGTGTCTTTTCTTCAACAGGCTACTTTATCTTTGCTATTATTATGTTGGATTCATGTTATTTTTGGAGAAAAAAAAACACCCAACAATAATTTAGCGGCAACCCTACACTAGCTCCCCTCTTGGGGTTGCAGACCAGGCATTAAGTTAATCTTTTCTTTGTATAAAAAATATAGTGTCAGTTTGTCCCAGTGCGTTGCAGTACCTGAATCTAGGCTACTGTGTTAATATGCCTTTTTAAGAGCATGATTGCAGGACACACCATTTTGGATGTCGGGCAGACCTGACTACATTCTGATCCTGATGCATTCACAGAACCTTACCTTATCCACACAACATGTCCGGATACAGATCTCGTTATAATACCAGGTGTAAATGGAGCGATAAAGACAGGAACTTATACCACAATACCAATCAATTCAGCCAGGTAATACACATGAAATAATCCCAAATATATTGAAGGTGAGCTCAAAGTGTTGATCAGCACTGTCCCCGGAGCTGCATGGATGCACACATATAGTCAGTCCTCTTTCAAGTAGTAAGGTGTTTTATGGTTGTGGGTAATAAGATGGCTGCTCGCCTCTCTCCTTGACCCGCTGCTGAACCTGCCATAGTTGACACGACTACACTAGAGAGATGGGAGATGGCAAGAGCCAAGCAACTATACCTGACTGTGTTCAGTAAACAAGAAAGCCACAGCTCCTGACTCATTCAACCTCTTAATTTCAATCTCTCCCTCTGACCCAGAATTCCTTCCCCTCAATCCGACACGTTAGTTCCTGCGAGGAGAGCATCCTGGGGATTAGGCATGACGTGATGTGTTTCCAATGATTTAGCTCCTCACAATGTGGTGAGAGATGCTCTGTGGAATGAGCCAGCCTGCCCACAGATAGGGGTTTTTGGATGGAACAGGGGGGAGGCTAACTCGCCTTATCTAAAGTATTTGAAGGGGAGGACATGGACGCCTTCTCTTCCATTATATCATTATATAAACACGGGGCTGTGCCACAGGTTGACGGGCGGTATTTCATAAATCGGCAGAGAACAAGCCCGTCTTGATTAAGGCGTGCTTACATCATTGTGAGAAATCAATCTGTTTAATTGGTTGGCTTTTGTCAAATATATTAGCTTAGGACCTGTATGAGACCATTATATTGAAGAGTGTAAATGAATATGCTTTCAGCTGTTAAGATTCACGGAGCTTGTTGTTGTGATTTATTGTGCTTACTAAACATGTTTTCCCTCACTTGACCAGACCGGGGCTGACGGAGGAAGAAAAGATGAGGATAAAAAGGTGTGAGGGCCGGTGCAACTCATCTTCAAAGTGGCTCATTTCATGATTGCAGTCATACTGATGCAAGATCAACTCAGTGTGGCAACATTGGATGAACTGCATATAAAGGCTTTGAGAAAAAAAAAAGTCAGAAAGTCTATTGTACAATGCTGCAAAAGAGCTGTGTTTGACGCATATATCTACCTGACCTGCTTTGCATATGATCTTTTTTTCAACAAAGCCGACTGGGTTTATCTTCCTCTCCACTGTTTTTAAGTCACGTCAACCATTTTAGCATTCATGGCGAGCCACAGCAAGGCACAATAACAAGTGGTCTATTCAAATTAAATCAGTAATGGCATTGTCCATATTTCAGGCAGGTCATGCGTTTTTATTTATTCAAAGAATGAAGACAGGTCGGTTCCTCTCACAATTATCTCTTTTCATTTAAAGAATGAATGTGCATGTCAGGGCTTCTTTTACTCTCTTTCTTTCTATTCTAAGTTCCCCCCATCCTCGCTGCCCCCGCCATCACTGGGCGACAGTAGAGGTCGTTAGTGGAAGAGGGATGATGCCAAACTTGACTGGAGTCGAGCCTTATCTCTATTCTTTACACTCTCGCTTTTGTTTCAAGGGCTTTGTTTACACACGCCCCATTAATCACCTTCTGCCTTCCCACAATCCCACAGCATTTAAAGTGGGTGCTAGTCCTGGGGACAATGTGCAGCACAGGTGCCAGTGTAAATCTCTCTTTCTTCTCCTCTTAAGAAAGGAAACGAAGATTCCCAGACCTCTGGTCACCCCGTCCTCTCAGGTTTCTCTATTATCTCTTCTTTACTCTGCCCTTGGTCTTGATCACTATCTCGACATATCACTCCAACTCGGCCCCAGAGAGCTCTGATTACCAAACATTCGCACGCCGGCACACCTGGGCACGAGTCTGTCTGGCCCTTCCAACGCCACCCTATGTCGTTTAATCCAGTCCCGACAGCTGACTGACACTGCCCTCATGTCTTGACGGCCAAGTGTGAGCGTATGCAGACAGGATGTTGTTGAGCAAACATTAATCACACCGCAGGACGCCACAGGCGGAGAGAAAGATGGAGGACAGGGGAGAAAACGCCCGCCAATGGCTCCAAGGACTGCAGGGTCACCTCTAGAAGGACACCTCTCTGTAAAGTGCCGTAAACCCCAAATGGTATGCAGACAGCCCTCCATCTGCCTCGCGCTACAACATTGTCATCTGCGTTCCACAGTGTCCACATTTCACATTCCTTGTCCTTTAAGGTGTGGGAATAAGAAATAGTCAAGTAGGGCTGGGAAATATGACCTAAAATGAATGTATTTTATTATTATTTGCCAGTCACAGTATTATATCACAATATTATAAAAATATTAAGGGATACTCCACTCATAACATGATTCTATCTCTTTTCACTCTTTTGCACGGTAAAGGCCTACATGTGTTTTTGGGGGCTGCCCCATAATATAGTTTAATAAGTAATTAGTAAACGTGGAGTGATTCATTCTCAGAGTTAGACAAAGGCTGGATTGGGCATCTCAGCAGCATTTATTTGGCAGAAAACCCACAGCATATAAATGTAAGTACAATAGTAAGTGTACCACAGGCCATGTCTATCAGTACATTAATGAGCTTGTGTTGCAATTCCACAAAAAGCAATGTGATGTCCCACATCAACCTACTCTGTTTACTTAATTGGCTTAAAATGAGGCTTAACGATCACACAGTTTCTCTTGACTGTCCTTCAACATTACAACATCAGTCCAGCATCGTCCCAGCCTGTGGGAGTACAACATGTGCCAACCACAACCCTGCAACATGCTGAAGCCAAGTACAACACACAAATCTGTTGGATATGGATATAGACGAAATGTAGCGGTACCACTGGAGGTCATGGGGGGCAGTGTAGCAGTGTAGCCAGTAGTGCAAGTGAGACACAATCACAGGACACAAAGGGATTTTAACAATCTGGAAGTCTTGGAAATTACGTTCGTCATCAGTTAGTGAAACGAATTCTCCATCCACATGTTGCAATGTACTGAATGGCGGCACAGACCACCGCCATCTGCAACACTGCCTACACTTTTGCATCTTTCTCAAGAGGTTTATTACTGTAACCTCCTTTATTTGTTGTCATCAGAAACTTTTGATTCTTCTTCTTCTTCTTTGGGATAATTCTTGACTTCAAGCAGCACCCTCTAGTGGATGCATTGTTTAAAATCCATGTCAACATAAAGGACACATTTAAGTATGTGGGCAGTGGTTACATAGTTTTAAATGGAAACGGGCATAAAAGGGGGTATAAGGGGGCATAAAGGAGCCTTTGAGTGCAACACATGCACATGTAGGTCTATGCACTCGGATGCACCATAGGCATTTTCAGCACTTAGCACACCTACCGAACGCAGGTTTTGTTGCCCGGTACTTTACGACGAAAGGAGTAAGCTTCCTGGAGCTCTTTGGAAAAGATCAATTTTCTCTTCAGCATGGCAGCTAACAATTAGCATACGGATTTTTCAGAAAAAGCTACAAGCATCATGTCCAATGACTCACAGGCTAGCAGCAGCCTTGACAACAACGCATTGACTGAGTGACACACAGACAAATCTGTGTTTAATTCACACACGTGGTGCATTGTTTATGTATTTTTGGTTTAGGTAACAATGAGTGGGACAGAAAATGATAAATGTCCTGCTGAAAACAAGTATAATATTATAATTATTATTTTAGTTGTGGTGAAAACCAGAACAATTTTTTTTTGTGTGTGTGAATGTTAGTGTTTTACAGATATTTGTCAAGACTCGGGAGACCCAGCTCGAAAGCAGAACAATCGCCGCCAAACTTGGATGTCTGGTCACTGTACATTTCCACTGAAAATAAAGTTAACCCACTGGGTCTTCACTTCCTCGGATGACGGTGGAAGTAATTTTAGGTCAACATTACCGTCGACATTTTCCTGTTACACAGTCTGCAGGCTGTACCGGAGTCTGTGTTAGCGAGGAAAATAGTTTCTTGATGTATCTCAAGTTCTATGAGTTAACATGTGTGTTAACATGCAGCAACTCTACCTGCATGTTAACACATCCAAAGTGAAGCCCATTAGTTTTAATATGCTAAAACATTTATGACAGTAATGATGGTATTGTAAAATCCATATCATGGCAGAACATGCCAGCAGTGATGGTGACGAAAGTGGTATACCGCCCACCTCTAACAGTCAGCCCCCTGCATTCATTCCTGCAGTGACTTTGACACTCAGAATATCAATGAATGTGTGAAAATAGCTGAAAACAGGAGGCTGTGTGATGCCATAATGAGGATAGAACATGTGAAAATGTGTGAATTATTTTTTCCCGCGTGTTCTTCTCTGCAGATACGCTGCATTTGAATATTGGTCTAAAAGAGTATATGTGCAGAGCATGTATGTATGGGAGCTCACAGGGAGCGCTTTAATGCATAGCCCTGTTTAATTGCATAGTCAATGCATTCATCATTCAGAATGCAGAGCCTGGCTAAAATGAATTGAATTATCTGGCGGGGAGAACAAAGAGATGTACATTGAGTTTGTGCGTAATTTATTGTTGCGGAGTGAAGCAAGCGGGGAGCAAGAGAAGGCTGGGAGAATTAGAGGCAGAGAGGGAAGATAGAGAGACCTGGAGGAGGACAGGAGAGGAAGGGGGGGAAAAAAGAGAAAAGGGGGGACGAGAGAGGCAGACACAAAAAGATGAGGGAGGAGAAGGAAGATAGAGAGGTCTGGGGGAGGAAAGGAGAGAGGCAGGGAGTGAGAGAAATGAGTAGGAGAGAGGAGATAGGGAGGCCAGCAGAAGTGGAGGGGGGAAGAGGAGAGAGAGGAAGATGGGGAGGATGAGGAAGGGGAGAGATAATAGTGAAGCCTGGAGGAGGAGAGATGGAGGGAATGAGAGAAAGACAGCGAGGGAGGAGAGGGAAGCTTGTGTGCAGAGCCAGAGATAGACCAGAGACAGACCTGACACCTTCCTCCAGATTCCTGAGGGGATAAAACACAAGCAATGTGTGTGTGTGTGTGTGTGTGTGTGTGTGTGTGCATGTGTGTGTGTCCATTTCCACATGCCTGCACAAGTATGGAATTCGACAAGAGAGGGTTTCTGGGAGATTTCTTGTGTTGTTATACATGTAAATGCTGAACGAGTGGTCCCCCACCTTTCCCAGGGTGAACACCTGGACGTGTACACCTACACAACCACCTACATTAAATCACCCACCGTCCGAGCTCCCTCTCTCTCTCTCTCTCTCACACACACACACACACAAGACGTAGACACACATTTACTCTGCCAAGTCTCCATCTCTCTCCGTTGACTGTGAAGTAATTGCAGTGAGTATTGAAGAGAAAGCTTGTGGAGACCGTGGTGGTGGTGGAGGAGCGAAGGGGGGGTGCGGACTGAGGAAAATCTATTTCCCAATACTATCTAACTGCAGCTTTCCTCCAATGGACTTGCATTCCTGGTACTGGCTGTGTCCCATTGATTCCTTCCCAACATCATCTGAAAATCTATGAGCATAAAGGGCAGCTCCGCGAAAGTACAAAGCGCATAAGTGCACATCATGTTCTATACAGCCACTGTAGGTGCAAACTCTCACTCTCACCTTCTCTTCGTCTGCGTTCGTCCTGCTACTTCTTCCCATTATTCTCGCCCCCGTCCTCAAACAGCAGGGGGTGGGAAGGATAGATCCAGACAGAAGAGGGGAAGAGAGGTGGAGGTGAATAAGAGAGGAGAGGCACCGGGGAAAGGCCGTATGGATTATTCCGCGCAGGTTGTGACATCTCCTGACAGTGCATTATGCAGCAGGGAGCTAAGCAATGCATGTCCACAATCTGTTTCTTTGGAATAGCTCGCTCCGGGAAACCAAGCATGGGACAACGAGCCTCATGCAAGAAACCGTTTACAAACAAATTGTCTCTTATTTGTGTTTGTATCGATGATTTGGTCTCATTTTGATAATGCCCATTGATTTCTGAGATTCACCAGTGTTTTCTTATTTTTGCTCTTCTTTTAGGTGAGAGAAAATCTGAGTGGTCGAGAGACCTCTTACCAACATGAGACAAAAACATTTTGTTTTCACAGTCCGCTAATTATCTGTCCAGAGCAAGGACACATAAGTTGAAGCAATATTTAAATATTTATAGTGATTATTTATAATAATAATATCAATTATGTATATATAATTATTTGTTAGAACTATTATCAAAATATCTATAGTTATATAATAATCAAATGTCAAATGAGGTGCAATTTGTGCAGCGATACATCCTCTGAATTGATCCACCCATTCAGTGTTCAACGATCCAGTATGATCGATGCAAACTGAAAATATCGATCTATATCGTCATATCGACATCATCTGATATCGACTGAAAGCCCCTGAGTTGAATCTAATCGAAAGCGTAACATGGTCTTTGTGATGTTGGCAAATATCATATTGTTGTCCAAAGAATCGATATAATATCATGAAGAAACCCACGAT